>BOPP01000221.1:1059700-1107854 GCA_017312745.1 Gryllus bimaculatus | reverse complement strand
TTCACAGACAAAAAAATATGGTATGCGTATTTTTCCGAAACGCGGAGCCCCTGGTGAATGGGGGCCCCCAAGCAACTGCATGTTTTGCTTGTAGGTAAATCCGGCCCTACCCGCAGTGAGCGTGAAGTTAGTGTCTGGTTTGCGTGTGCCTCAAACACATTAACACATTAGAGTTATGTGGATTTTAGAAATGAAATTCGCCACATGATCTGTTGAATTGATTCAGTTCGATAAAATGCAAATCTACCCGAAAACTTCTGTCACGTTTGTGGAATATTTACACCGAAACTTCAAAGGAAAAAATACATGAAATTACAAAACTTGCGTATTCTTTATACTTTTGCTGTCGTGTTTGTGATCAAACAAACCATAGGCTGCTCACCAGTGTTGTGTCACCTGTACAACGAACCGTATGTTGTGGTTATATGGAAAACTCTAATCATTGTCTGTCACTGTACCAATGTTGTGTAGATTACCAACAAACCATTTTAATTACTGCTAATTCCTCATAAGGATTTTCGGCGTGGGCAGATCAATTATCCACATAGTTCTTCGGCCTTGCGAACTGTGTCACAAAATGACAAATTACCAGTGCCTGTACCCACGTAAACATGGTCAATAAATCAAGAAGAAAACTGTGATGAAACTGAAGCCGTATTTTACCTAGAAACAGAAGCCTCTACTTCAAATGATCCAGACTACTTATCAGTAAAATCCGTATCCAAATCTAAATGATTTGGCATGGGTCCAAAAAAGAATCCAAACTGCTGGACTTCAGATTACAGTAATGAAAAACTTGTTGTTGCCGGGCAAAAATTCAGAATTTAGGAACAGATAAGAGACCTTTGCCCAAAATTCTGCTCTAAAGGTATTTTTTGTGTGCAGACATTAGAGGGACTTTGGAAAGAATTAAGGGAGTGTTTTCTTTTATCCAGATGAATGGCAATTGTTTATAGATTCTTCAAAATCCTTTCCGTTCGAGAACCTTTTAAAGCAGTGAAATCATGAGTAATGCAAAATCGAAGGAAGGAATTTTAATCGGCCCGCAAATCATAAAACTCATGTTGGATGAAATAATATTGAAAGAACAATTGCTAGACATTGAGTTAGCAGCTGGGAAATCCTTTCGAGAGTTGTTCATGAATTTCGCGGGACAAACAAAGAAGAAAATTTGTCATAGAATGATTAAAAATCCAAAAAATATGAGGTGTAGAATGTCTATGAAAATTCATTTTCTTCACTCCCACATAAATTCCCCTCCCAGAATTTGGGTGATATTAATAATGAACATGGTGAGTTTCATCAAAATATTACTGCAATGGAGAAGAGGTACCTAAGGCGTAAGGATCCTGCAATGATGGAAGATTATTGGAGGTTTCTAGTCAGTGAGAGTAAACAGGAATGCAGTAAGTGACAAGGCGCCAAAGCATTTATATCAATGCAATAGGAATTTATCCTCTGAAGATGTTTCAATATTATTGGCATAATATGAATTATCCATACCTTACGTGAAGCATGCTCAAAGAATTTTGGAGTAATATAACGCGTACAATGCGAAAATCAGTACAGCATTTTGTTTATTTCAAATACTAAGTTGAGGCATCCAAGCAAGTGGTACCACGATAAGCCACAACGTGCGCTGCTTTCCTTACAAACAGCGTGGAATAGTCCGGGCGAACGCTACTATGAGCGCTAGCAGTAGCGCCGCCCATCACCCGAAGGGCTAGTCAGCGAGCCTCTCGGCTATGGTCGTCTGAGCCAGGGCCTGGCAACTCTCCATCAAAATCGGGAAAAAAGCTCGAGATTGCTACTATAGGAAGCGCTAGTGTCACCGGGTGCAGCTGCAGGTTAGGCTCGCCAACTTTCTTACATACAAATTGGCTAATTTGTGAGAAACACGAAAAGTGTCTTCTAAATGTACAATTATTCATAATCTCTACTTGTAAGAAACATCTGAAGAGCGCGCGAACGTAGACGTTATCTTTTGTAACATTATGGTCCTGCTTGCGACCCGCGCATTCACGCAGCAGTCACGCACGTATAAAGTATCGTTGGCAGCAGTTCCTATTTTAGTTCCTGTAAAGAAGGTGATGAAGCAGAGCGCGCCACCGTAATGGTCTCCACAACGTTATATGGGAGTTATATGACCTGGTACACCTGATCGCCGTGGCGCTTTATTAGCGGAGATCTGCGCCGCATAAGACAGTCAAGTTTGAAAGTCGAGTATGTGTCAACGGAGTTTACCTTCCTACCTGGATATTACGTCATTACGCTGCGCTATTGGATTGGACTTATGGCTAACTGGAATCATTACACTTACGTTCACTGGACTGTAACAAATCTTCTGGAGGACGAGACCCGAAATTGTATTTTTATATTTTGGAAATAAATTGTTGTTCTAATTTAAAGTTCTAAAATTCATATTTAGTATACAACAGAAACATGTTCGTGTCTTTTGAACACTGCGTGAAAATTAGAAACTTTTTTATTATAATTTGCGAAATCAGCGTGATCGTTTTCTTTAAAATAACCTACTTTCATTCTGGAGGTGTGAAAAACTTGTGCTCCCAGTATGATTATTTCTCAAAATTTCAAAAGTTAGTTATTCCTCATAAATACCTATCTATGTAGTTCCTAGACCCAGAGGGTTTCCCAGGCAGACAACGTGTATAAATCTGAACTTAGAGGCAATTGCTGGTAGAATAAAGGCGCAAATCTGCTCGGCAGGGACATATGTTTGAAATAGTTTCTTAACCCGTTTTGGATCCCGTTAAAGCACAGCGATACTAAAGTGATCTGACGATTGGTTTATACAGCCTTCCTTTTTATACCTCCCTGGGAAAACATCTACCATGGTAAGATATCAATGTTGAAAGCGGGAGTTTTCTACTTGTTTTCTATTGTTGTTGTTTTTGTTTCTTCGGAAGAATTGCGAACAAAGCGTGATTGTTCAACAAAGGTATAGAATATGCGACGTTATCTTAAGTGATGTCTTTAGTCAACACGAGAGTGAATGGAGGCTCGTTATAGGTAGGCAATTTTTGAGGTAAGTAAAACTGAAAATAATTTAAATGCTTGTTTATTTTTAACCAAGAATTGAAATAGATATGAATAAATTTACAAAAAGAAATTCAGAAAATTAAAGGTCTAAAAAAGATTCAAAGATAAATAAAATAGCAAATAATGTTTCATTTTTAAGAGTTCATACAATAAACTGACATCCTTTAAACAGTGCAATCAAAAATACCAGTTTTAAGAGACGACTCAAAATATCTTCGGTCTATGTGACGACCCCCGGAGACCTTCGGTTTTCATTCCACTTCGAGGAAAAATGTAAGCACCAGGAGCAAATTAAAGTACTTTTTATTACGGTAAAGAAAATTGGAGGAAATTATAATTTTGAATTGACGAATTAATTATTCTGGCAGAAGGGTTCCCGTGTTTTACGGGACGGAGGGCCACATTGCAAATGGCCGCGGTCGCGCATGACCATTTAAAAGACCCGCCGCACGTGCACCGCCGCGCCAGGAGAAGCTTCGGCCGCCGCCCGGGAGAGGTCGCCAGAGGCGGAGCAGAGTCACGCTCCAGCAGGCGTTCCCACCGTCGCTACCAGCCGTACACGGCCGTCAATCAGCGAGCCCCAGAGGGGGGATATATTTTGAATTATTTATAGTGGCGCCTCAAGGTCACAAAATGGAAGGAGAGGGGGCATTGTCTTCCAATCGGCAGCTCCTATTCCAAAACGTTACATCGTAACGAAACTCGAAGAGTATAAATGGGCCCCGCAGGGGAGAAAGAGCGGTACGAAGCCTACTAGCAAGTCAATATGAGAGTGCAGTTTCGACGTGATAACAAGTGATCTGGTGGCGACTTTCAACCGATGTCCTAGACGTTTCTTCTGGATAAACGGCCACAGTGCTTTTGTTTTTTGACTTATTGGCGTACGTTGAATTGACTTTTCACCAGTACATCTCCAGTATTTTTGGAAAGTTGTTGCTTTAATTCCGGGTACATTCTTGTAAATGTTGCATGGTGAATACAAGAACTGTTTTAATGAATTTTGCGAGTTTTTGCATGATTGCGGACCGCACCGTAATATTAGACATTTTTTGTAATTTAATTTGTAATTAATGTTTTGCAAAGTTAAAAGAGACACTAGTATGAAATACTAAGAACAGTTTCATTGAAACAAAAGTTTAATAATTTTAATTGCATGATTAACAAACAATTACACAAGTGAAAAGAGTGACTTTAAGAATAAACAAACACTATTCCAGAACAATTGAATTTTGAAGAAGAGCACTCAACAATGGTTGACATGGATGTCAATTCATTTGAATTAATAATTGACAAATGGCAAAATAAAAATATACCCTACAGACAATAAAATTTAAAGAGTAGTTCAACAAAAAATTGAACAAAAATCAATTTAGTAGAAGTACTGTTCTCGATCATCTGCATTCACCTTCGACGGAGTTCTAAATGTTTTCCATACTTTGCTGGAGAAAAAAAAAGTTTTTCAAAAACCTTTCGCGGGTCACAAAAATAGACTAGCTTACAAATTCTTTAATTTAGCTAGAAAAGTGTGTCATTCAAAGGTTCGGTTAACGTGAATACTTGCCCACATTGCGTTTAACTTTTGTTTATACCAAATTATACACATACCATCAGAATTTAATATATCAGTTGCTCCCTCGCGGTGAGCCTCCGGCGGATCCTGGGACCCCTAACCAACCAGAGACAGTCATGGCACGTCATGTTGATGCACCGCTCTCGTCGCCCCCCCTCCCCCTTCCAATGCAGGGGGCGCCATGGCACCTGGACGGGCCACGACCGCGCCCGCTGGAATCCTCTGTCCTCGCAGATCATTACGAAAGAAGTTTTTTTTTTAATACGTTATGTGTAATTTATTGCCTTTATTATTTCGCTACGAAGATGTCGGAAGACAAGGCCTCTCCACTCCGCGCTTGCGCAGCCAACGGCCCCCGTCCTCAGAGGAGGCTGCGGATCTCTTCCGTCTTGGCGACGTCGCGAGGAGCCCTTCCGCGATGGTCCCGGACGGAGTTGTCGGCGCCCTCTTGCAGCAGCACGCGCACCGCCTCCAGGTTGCCGGCCTCCGCGGCGTAGTGCAGCGCCATGCGCCCGCTGCGGTCCGCCAGATCCGCGTTCGCGCCCACCTGACCAACAAGCGCGGCCAGACAAACCCTCCTCACTCTTTTCGTGTCATGGAACCGCCAAAACGAGCTTATTTTTTTTGTCAGGCGCTAGTGAAAGCGGTTCTTGAAGGACTTGCGAAGCGTGCGACACGTTCAACTATAGCACAAGTGCTAAGGAGGGATGGCTCAGGGCATTAACAGCCGCAGCAGAGCCAGGGGGGGGGATTCTAAGTTCAAGTCCCGACAGTGGCAGGATTTTTGACACTAAGTTGTCAGCTAGGTCGAATTTAGTCCGCTGTCTGAAGGAGAATTCTAGACACAGGCTGCTCTTATAGGTAGTTTTCCGGGGTTTCTCCTATCAACACCAGGCGAATGCCGGACCAGTACCTTAAGAATCCGGCCACGGAACACGCGCGATCTTTCGTCCCTCTCCCTTGTGCTACCCTCCACCCTCACATAACATGTACTACACTACCACACATGCCGGGAGATCGATCGGGAGACTTAGAGCGTCTGGGGCGATGCCCCCTGGTCAGAGATACCTGGTTGAGGAATCCTCCGCTAGCCGACGGTAGGTCAGCTCCGGACCTCAGTATCCAACGGAGAAAGATCACCGCCATTTCAAGAGGAATATAACATGCACTACACGTACGGAATCAATAACCGTAGCAGTTGACGCGCCTGGAATCACTAACAATCAGACAATGAACACTAGTGCTAACAGTCAGACGATGCTCAAGTGTTTAGATTAATCTGTGAATGCAACAAAGAAAAAAAAATATTTTCGTGTGGTCGCATCAGCTACTACTGACCTTAATGTATCATTTCGGGTAAAAGTGAGTAAAAATGTCACTTTTACCACTCGTATCATCAATAACTTTGGTTTATCAGCATTTTAAACCTTTTTCATTATTTTCTTTTTTTAATCAAATGTGGTAGTGTTAAATGGATGAAAAAATTAAAATTAAAAAACACGTTCTTGGCTGTAGTGAGGAGTGGGTGGTGAACGGGGGCTAAGAAAATTTGCCAAATATTACTTTTATGTTAGAATAATAGTGTAACTACTTACAGGTCATTTGGTTGAGGGGAACATTTTACCATCTTATCCGAGGCTACCCTTTGTAATGCTGTTTTACAAAACAACGTATGCAACTTCATTACAATATAATGTAATGGAGTAATGGGTAAATCTGCTATGGTATAAGAAGATAGGGCCCCGGCAGCAGCCCAGCAGCGCATCGTGGCTGGCGGCGTACTGGCCGACCGAGCGTCGGGCCCAGCAATGAGAGTTGCTGGAAGGCGCCGCTAGGTGGTAGGGCGGCAGCGGCGACGAGGGCGGCCCTCTGAGCCGGAACGGCACGAGAAAATGGAGTCTCGCTCTACAGGCTCGGAGGTATAAAGCGGCCGGCCCGACAGGCCGGAACAGAGTCAGTCCCGAGCGAGTGCAGTGTGTGAGCGAGTTCGTGCCAAGTATTGTTAGGCGGTTCAAGGTGTTGTAAGGCTATTCTTCTGGTGATTTGTGATTTGCGCTTGAAAAGGGACATCTACTGATAAAACGACGACCTGCTTTTGATTATTGTTTATGCTATTGGATTTGGAATAAAACGACATTATTATTACGAACTGTTGTTTCCTTTGGCATGAATATACAACACATACGTACAAAGTACATGTTCTGAATTCAGCATTATATCTTATAAGTGTAGGGCATGTTAGTCCCGTAAGAGAAGTGAATGTCGAATCCTTCCCCCGGTGAAACGCCAGATCTGGTACTGAGCTGCTCGTTGAGTACAAGGTTTACCCTCTCCAAGTATCTCCGCCAGTAGAGCCCTAGCCCAGCCGCGACAAGCTCTACGCTTCCGATATGGGAGCTTCGAGAGTGTGTCGATATAGGAGCTTAGAGACTTATGTATGTGAAGGAGAGCAAGGGAAAGGATAAAGAAAAATCGCACGTGATCCGTGATCCATTAGTTAATGCATTGTTCAGACATTTGACTGGTATTTATCAGAGAAAACACTCCAAACCACCGATCAGAGCAGCCAATCATTAGAATTCTCCTCTACTTTCTCTCAACAAATCGTTACTTTGCCTGCTTTTCTTTCTCTGGACCAAGTGCAAGAGAATGTAAAATTTCCATATATATTTATCTCTTCAAACGTAAACATTTCATGTTGACATAACTGATTATTTTTGTTTGATTTCACGTTAATATACCTGAATTTGTTTTCGAATTATGAAGACGAATTGTCTTTTTGCACCAATGAAATGCGTTACCTTAGCCAGACATTCCTATAAACCTATTTTTTTCAAAAAACGCTATAACAAATTAGTTTAAAAGATATTTTCATAATTAATACACGGAATTGTTTCTATATTACAATAAATATTATATGGATCAATATATATAAGATAAACACATTGGTCATGAATACATTTTACTTTATTTTGACGAAAATGAATTAGTATATAACCATAGAAACAAGTTTGCCTACTTTTGTTTCAATACCTATGATTGTATTATTGAACATTTAGTAACGTATGAAACTCTCCAATTAAGAAAACCGAAACAAATGTGTAACGAGCAGTTTTATTTGTTGGGAATCAAATAATATTTTTTGAGTCAGGTTCAAGCTAAAAATGTGGGTATTTCGATCTTCTTCATTCAGATTATCACACTCTATTAATGGATATTGAACTAAAAAGGTCGGATATGCCCTCCATTTACGCACACTAATGATATCCTATTTTATAATCATCTGTTTTTCCTACGCAATAACTGCATCTATTTTAAAAATTGCAGTTTTAAATTTCTTTAATAAAGTCATCAAAACTTTCTTTGCGATAAATCTATCCTAATCAGCAACGATGTTGACGAACTTTCGACTCTAGATACATAGCTGGTATTAATTAATGCACTACCTGAAGTGTTCTAGCTGGAACTTTGTTGCTAATGTTCCGTCGTTTCTCCGATAAATAGGTAAATGTGTGTGTGTGTGTGGGGGGGGGGGATGCCCGCATATAAAGATAAAGGATAGGACAAAGACGAGGAAGGTCATGTGAGACAAAGATGAGTACGAGGTAAATGCCGGATCATGAACGCAACAAATAGGCCACGGACTGGGCACTATCTTTCCCTCCTCCTATTTGTCCTATCCACTGAGCTTAAACCAACCGCTTGTGCACCCTCCCCCGCAATAAGATACACTACACTTCAATTAAAAAAAACTTTTTGTTGTCCTTACGTGTTATTCCTACAATTCCCCCCCCTCAGTTAAAACAATCACAGTGGTCTCTATAAGACCAAGATGTTAAAAAGTGACCTAAAAAACTAAAAAACGTGTTTTTTATTATTCAAGGTCGCAGCAACATCTCATTTGTGACCATTATTGCATTTAACAGTATGATAACTGTGATGACATGATATAGTGATGATTGGAGGTGAAACGACGAGTACAAATTCAACCACGTTCGAGGCTGGACTTGAACACGCGATCCTTCAGTCGGAGATCTCTACGGCAGTATTGCCTTTACGATCTAGCTCATCCGGGCCAGCAAAGAAACCTGACATTCTTATCCGAGATTTGGAGAAAAAAACGTGTGTTCTTGTAGATGTTGCTGTGCCTTGTAAGCAAAACGTCGTAATCAAGGAGACAGAGAAACGTTTTAAATTCAAGAGTTTGGGAATCGAGATCAGTCGAATGTGGGACGTAAAAGCACAGGTCGTCTAGATAGCTATCGGAGCTCTGGAATTCGTTCAACAAAATTTGTGTAAGAACTTGGATAAACTCCCAAGTCATTCAAAAAACTGGGAAGTGAAAGACATTGCTTCATTGGAACCAGTCCACATTTTGCGCTAAGTATTATGGAGACATCTATAGCGTCTAGATCTGCACCTTAGGAAGCGGATTGCAACCAATACGAGTATACCATATATTCAGCCCACTCATAAGATATTGCGTCATGAATTAGAGGAAAAAGAAGACGAAGAAGGAAGAGGAGGAAAAGTGAGCAGCAGGAGTAGACTGAGCGAAAGGATCGAAAGAAGAAGGAGAAAAAGGTGGAGAAGAATGAAAAGAAGGAATATAAGGAGAAGAAGGCATAAAAGGTGGAGAAGGAAAAGGAAAAGAAAAAAGGTGGAGAAAATGTGGAAAAGAGTGTGGAGACGAATGTGGAGAAGAATAAAAGGAAGAAGGAAAAGAAGGAGAAGAAGGTGGAGAAGAGAGTGCAGAAGAAGGCGGAGAAGAAGGAAAAGAATAAAAAGAAGAAGACATAGATGGTGGAGAAGAGAGTGGAGAAGAAGGCGGAGACAAAGGTAAAGGAGAAGGAAAAGAAGATGGAGAAGAAGGAAAAGAAGGAAAAGAAAAAGGGAAAGCAGGAGAATGAACAGACTAGTTCCAGAAGAGCCACGCGGAGCGCGGGGGAGCGGAGCGGCGGGGCACCTGCAGGAGGAAGAAGACGGTTTCCCCGCTGGGGCAGCGCTGCGCCGCCAGGTGCAGGGGCGTGACGCCGGAGTAGGTGGGCGTGTTCACGTCGAGGTCGGGCCGCTGCTGCAGGACGCTAGCGGCGCTGCTGGGCCCGCGCAGCGTCGCGCTGTGTAAAGGCGTCCACTCCGACCCGTAGATGGTCGGGTCGCCCTTGCGCGGCGGCGGCACCATCTGCTCGCAAGCGCCAACAAGTAGGTCAGTCTCCCCACCCGCCAGCAGTCAGAAAGTTATGTAATGCTGCGAGAAGAAACGACAGAAAACTCTTATCATAGGGCTCTCGTATCGAGAAAGTGGAAAAATCCAGTTGTTAAATTTAGCAAAAAGTCATCTATCATGTGATGTATCCAGAATCCATTTTTTATAGGACGTTGACACCAAAAACTCGATTGACGGCTGTCTGTCCGTCCGACTCGTCTGTGAACAATGCTATCCGCTGAACTATTCGGCCAATTTTCTTTAAAATTGGTATTCCCCCATTGATCTGGTTGATGTTGCGGCCCCTTGAATTTGAAACCGATAGTTTCATTTTGGGGGATACTTTACTTGAAGACCCTGGGACATTTCCCACATTTAAAAAAAAATGTAATAAATTTCGTTGTTGTATAGTGTGGAGAACATTCAAGAAACGGTACGTGTTCGATAAAAACCCTGATTTTTTGAAAACGTCAAAAGTTCAGTTTTTTCAATCTTCCTACAACTAAAATATTAAAGGGAGGGTTTTTCTCTTAATTCTTAAAAATAGATTTTGAAATATGATCATGTACAACCAGTTTTCACAAACACTGCAATAGAATAATCTAATATAAACAGTGCTTTTCGTATACAAAGAATATTAAAACTGGTGGTGCTGTCAAAGCACAAACTTTCTCGTATTTTTTCTAAATTACCTTCAACATTATAGTACTACTAAAACGGCAAATGTTTTCAAACAGCAAATACTTTTTCTGCCCCGAGACTCAAATTCAAACTTAACGGGCCGGCACTCATCCCACTACGCCACAGACACATCTCATTCCAATTTTGATTAGAATTGCTTCAAATGGTTTTCACTAAAGTTTCTGAAATTTTCTTACTATTTCCGAGGCAACAGAGAATTGTGACAAATAATATTCCCTGGCCAAGACTCGAACAAACGAACTTCCCCTTCAAAGGGCTTTGTTCGTAAACTAGCCACCGCGGCCACCAGAATAGCACATGGTATAAGCACTTTTATAACAGTAATAAGTGTAAGGAGATTTCAGTTCTAGCAATAGGAAGCCGAAAAATCGAGAAAATTTGAAAAAAATGTCCTTTGGGCGACCAAAGACGGTATCCGGGAAAGTAATGATGCACAATCACAAACCTCGTTCAGACTACGGTGATTAAAAAACTACTGCGAAAACAACTGTGCCATTCCGTTGCACCACTAGTTTTATTTATTTATTCATGTATTTATCATACGCTGTTAAATAAGAGGAGAAACTAATGGAAATACTTCGTGCGTGTTGTCAGATAATACTAATATTTCCAACAGAATGCAAAAGGCAATATTACTTGAACTGTAAGCGACCGTGATGTTCTCGCCGATTGCTCTTTTAATTTTCGCGCTACGGTTCGAATTACCCATTCTAATTGGTGGTCCTCACTCCTAGAATTTAGGCCCTTCACATGTCTCCGCATTTGCACTCGAGGGGCTCGCGCGCGGCTCTCGAGGTCAGACAAAGTGCAAAATGCTGTGCAGGCCAGGCCTGCAGGATACAGTAGCCAGGGCCGGATTTACTTACAAGCAAAACAAGCAGTTGCTTTGTTGCCATTTACCAGGGGCCCCGTTGTTTCGGAAAAATACGCATACCATATTTTTTTTGTCTGTGAAATAATTTGATATCAATAGTCCACTGTGTAACAAAATGTACAATTTTCAAAACAATTTTTAAAAATATTTTATTACATGTAAATTAGTCTAATTTAACTATATTTCCCTTTACTTATAATGAATATGTAAATTTTTTATGCAAACCTCCAAAATTTTTCATGCTCAAATTAACAGCTATGGGGGCCCTCAGGACAAAAGAGGTGGCCTATATAGACCAAATAAAATGTATTAAATTAATTATAAAATGTATTATAGCCGATCCGGTGGCCGAGGTCGCAAGCATAGTGCCGTAGCGATCTCGGACCGAAGGATTTCGCTGGGTTCGAGTCCCGCCTCGGGCATGGTTGTGTTGTGTGTGTCTATTTCATCATTCAACATCACAAGTTCATCCCATCCTCCAGTTCTAACGACATTGGGGTGTAAAAATGGAGTCAGCGTACAAATGCTTATTCCCCCAAGAAAGAAACGTGCACATACCCCGATATTCAAAGCTGAGATCCGGTGGGATGCACTTATCGCATGGCTCCAAGATGGCCGATTTCGCGTCAAAAAAAAAAGTATTAAAGTACTTGTACTATAACACATTTTTTATTTAATAAAGATGGAACTATTTTTTTTTGGGTGGGGGGGGAACACAATTTTGTGTTTGGGGCCCCGCACTACTTAAATCCGGCCCTGACAGTGGCGCAGCTCAACCCGTTTTTTGGCTAGTTAGGGATGCACATGCATGCAGCTAGCGACACTGGCGAAGACCAAGTACAACTACTTATAGCTGCTACTGAAATGTACAGATCTGTTTCTGAAATTGCGTTTATTATGAGCTGGTTAAAAGCGTTTTTTTAAAAATCATATAATTTTTGACCTGAGTGTTATATTCGTAGGATTTTAAGAGCAAGTCATTTAATAACATGTAAAATTACATCAAACCAAAGCTTCTTTAACCCTGCTTTTGACATGTGTCGGGGCATATTTGATATGCGCCAACTGAATTATTTTACTTCTCCTGTTAACACATTATTTGTGTTCGCGTTTGTCTAATGAAGCGCACTGTTCTCCAATAATTAATAAAATATCTTGAGATAAGTGTTTTTTCTTGTCCAATAGAACTCGAAAGGAAAGACTGAAATTCGTTATTACCTCCTTCTCTTCTTTGATCCTGCTCTTCCATAGACGGAAGGTATCTGACCCATCTACATGACTTTCACAGTATTTTTCCTCTCTTCTCGATTCTCTACCTTCCGCATTGATTCTTCGAGACTCATACCAGCGAAGATCTTGCATTAGGATATCTATCTCTTGGCTGTTCTTCCTCGGCCTCTTTTCCTTCCACTTTACATATGCACTATCCGTTTCTCATGGCATGTTCCTTTCCTTCGTACGATGAGTCCCAGAAATCTAAATATTCTTTGTTTGCAGATGTCCGCCAATCTCAGTGGAATGTTTAGTTGGATTATGATTGAGAGGTTAGTCAATTTTTTAACTCCATGATGCTCTGAACAGATGACGGTAGGCCCACATTTAAAAGGCATTCTTTTCACATCTGCAACCTTAAGAGTCCGCGTTTATGCTCCATATAACATCGCAGATAAGGCTAAATTCTTGAGTAGCCTTAGTTTACTATTTCGGGATATGTGGTCATCTTTCCAAAATGGGGTAAGCCTACTCACTCTATCTAACTCAATTCGTCTTCTTATTTATTTGGATGATCCTCCATCGGCCTGAACTGGAATTACCTCCCAGACACTGTTAAAATAATCTGAGTAGTAAATAAGGATATTACCTCCTAGATACCGTTATTGACTGCGAAGATTATTTACATTTGTCGGTATTTTCATGGAAATTATAGAAATAATTGTTCTTCCTCATGATTCCATTATTCAATTTCAATGGACAATCGTGACAATCGTGGACGGACAATCGATGATTCATTCGATTTAAATAAGTTCTTTCATTAAAAATTGATCAAAACTTTTACCTTACATGTTGTTTTAGTTGTACATAAACAAATTAAAATGTGTATTCACATAGACGCCGCGATGATGTAACGCTTCGTGTATTGCACTCTATCAAAGTTCATGAGTTCAAACCCGATCGAAGCCGAGAGTTTTTAAGGGCAAAAAATCCTTCGTACGCCTTCCTTCGGAGGTAAAGCCGGCTGTCCATGTTAGTAGATTTACTTGCGTCTAAAAGATCTCTCAAGGCTAAATGACGCCTCTGAGCTAAATTCAAATCGCTGTTTCTCGCCCAAAAAATACCTCCTTCTCTGGTAGTGTGAAAGGAGCGCAGCGAAAATTTGCCGGTCAGACGGAAGAGCGGGCGTCTCGCCACGTAAAATAAGGCATCAACTGAAATTCGCTTTTTGGTTGGATTTTGCAGAACGATGCTGGATTAGGAATGGTAAGGCGGCGTAGTATTGCTCGATAGCCGCAGGGAACGCTGAGGTTTCTGACCAACTCGTCGTCGTAGGGGATTTAACACGGAGCTGCGCTATTGTGTAATATTTATACAAAGGGTGTCTAACTTGCAGGACCGTAAGGGCTACAACTAAAACCTTTAATATGGTTGCGGGCCATATTTCTATTACTCGAGCGATCCACCTCTGACCGCCATATTAATTATCTCGACAGTTGGCCAGGCTGCTTTGAAAGGGGAACCATTCGTAATATCAAGCCATACCATGCAAAACGCAATGAAACACATTGGGATGATTTTAAATTCCTGAATTTACTAGAAAAAGAAACGTAAGTATATACTCAACCTATTTTTAAATAAAGTGGATGTTGCAATCGGCACAGAGCGTGCTCTAGGCTCTCAAAGTTCTCGCCCAACATAGATGCATGAGACTTTACTTTTAACCAATAATATTTCGCGGGTCACAATAAATGGCGCCGCGGGCTGCTAGCTGGGCAACTCTGACTTGTACTGTGCTCCGCCCAGGGTGGTCAGTTTGGGCGGAATTCCGCTTTTGGGGCAGGAAAATGGCTCTCTATCGTGGGACAATAACTGACATTACGGAATACCGCACAATAGGCGGAAATGCATCAAAACAACTGCGGTTTTCAGATTACGAGAAAAACAAGAACAAAACAACGTTGAGAGTGAGATTTTTTAGTTTTTTACTTTATACATGATTTTCCAATAACCATTCGTTAATGCGTTTAAATTTACTTTGAGAAGTGAGTAATGTTGGTTTTTAGACCACTAGTACAGTGTGTGTTCTAAAAGTCATTCCGTTTTTGTCGTTAGTATATAAATATATCACATTGGCAGTACTTGAAGTAAATTTTAGAACACGCCATTTAAAATTAGTCAACTTTTGGAAAAACGGCGTCACTGCCAGCGCTTTCCGTTAAGTCGAAGGAAACAAGCTTACATATGTCAGCATTTCTGTGGTAATCTTTTTAAGCGCGGATATTTATGAGCAGCAAGGAGAGTGAAAACTGGAAAGCGGGGAAATGATTTTATCCCTTAAAGTATTCCTCCTAGCACCAGTCATGCGAATAGTGATAAGTATTTTTTAAATATTAAGATATGAATTATTCTTATAAAAAAGTATTAACATAAACATATTTAGATAAAGTATTAATTAAAATGTTCACAAAAAAATGCAAATCAAGCATTTCACAGGGTCACTACCTCCAAACACATTGTTTTAATGCAAATTCAAATTCCGCGTTTCAAATGTCGAATTTTATCATATCGGTCGGAATTGAGCGCCGTTCACTGCCATCTACCGGCGGATGTTTGTACGAAGCGCGCGGCAAGGCTGGCTCCGTGCGGTGGGCGCGCGCACCTGGGAGAGCTTGCGCAGGTGCACGGCGTTGGCGCGGCGCATGAGCGACGAGCGGCGGCGCTCCTGGAAGAAGTCGGCGGCGGAGGGGGGCGGCGGCGCGTCGGAGTCAGGCGGCTCTCGCGACGCCGGCTCCTGCGAGGGCGGCCGCGTCCCTGCGGACACACGCGCGCGCGCGCCTATTCGAATTTGAACCGATGCCTTGTTTCACGTGGCGAGACTCTGGCCGTCAGGCCCGCTCTTCCGTCCGACCACGCGAATTTCGCTGCGCTCCTTCCACCAACTAGCAGAGAAAGGAGGAATTTCTTGGGCGATGAAACAGGCGATTTGAATTTAGCTCAGAGGCGTCATTTAGGCTTGAGGATTAAGTAAATCTTGCAAGTAAATCTACTAACATGGTACAGCCGGCTTTACTTACCCTCCAAAGGAAGGCGTACGAAGGAACTTTTTCGCTCTTAAAAATCCACGGCTTCGATCGGGTGTGAACCCGCCAACTTGGGTATAACAGTCGCCACCGACTTATGTTTTTTAGATAGTATTGCTAACTTTTATTTTATTTTTATTCAGGTATACAAACCACTCAATGAAGGTCAGTAGTGGCTGATGCGCTCACAGAAATATAGGATTTGGCTGTCTAAGTTGCGTTCACAGATTAATGTAAATACTTGATCACCGTCTTCGTGGTAGCACTAGTGATTGATTGAATCGTTGTGATTCCGGTCACATCAACTGCTGCTCAACTGTGCGTCAAATAACGTGTCATTTGTCCTGTAAGGGTAGTGAATGTTATTTCCCTCGGTGGGTGGCGAGATACGGCGCCGACCTACCATCTGCTAATGGGTTTCCCTCAACCAGGAACCTCCCACAAGAGGGGCACCGCCCCACCCGGAACAAGCTCTAAGCTCCCGACCGGTCTACCGCGATGTGTGGTAGTGTAGTGTTAGTGTGCATGTAAGGATAATGTCTTTATTAATGGCGAGGCTCAGGCCATAGGGCCTGCTCTTCCGCCTAACCACTGAATTTACATACATTTAGAATAGTAACATTTTAGAGGGAGGACAAGCTGTACATTGACGTCTGGGAGAACAAACCTAGGGACCATCCCGGCATACGCCTTAAGCGATTGAGTAAACCAGAAAAAACCTCAATAAAAGCAGATGGCGGCTTAGGCCGAACATTAAGTATGAGTAAGTATGTTACTAGTAGTGAAAGGGAAGTTTTCGTGAAAGAGAAAAGAAGAGACGTCAGGGGAAGGGGTCTAAAAGTTAAAAATGATAAAATTTGTGAGGAAAGGGAAGAGAAAAGAAGCGAAGAAAAGGACGAAGAAGAAGTAGGCGAAAAAAGTGAAGTTATTTGAGGAACGTTAGAGAAAGCTACGTTTAGGTTACGTACTTTTTACAAAATATACAAATGATTTTAACACCAAAGAAGCACAATACACTGTAAGCAAATAACAACAGTAATTTTAAACACAATACTGCAGTACTAAGGAACAATACAAAGAGTGCTGGTATCTTAACATCAATTTTGTTTATGCCAATATACTGTAGTAAATATCCGATGGTACAAAGATACTTACAAGTATATTTTATCTGGAACGTCACTAATACTTTTGTATATTTTAATAACAATTTCGTTAGGGATAAGGATAGGACAAATAAATGGGAAGGAAAGTTCGCATGCGGGCCGTGGCCTCTTTGTTGGAGTACTGCTCCGGCATTCACCTGGTAATTGTCAGAGAAAACAAGGAAAACTACCGATCAGAGCAGTCCGTCGCTAGAATTCTTCTCCAGACAGATAGAGAACTCGACCCAGCTCTCTACCTTGTGACAAAAATCCTCCCACCGTCGGGACTCGAGCCTAGGAACTCCCGGTCAGAGGTACTGCGGGTTATTTCGTGTTTAAGGGCGCGTCAATTGCTACCATTCGTCAATTGCTATCATACGCTACCGTCCCTTAACGGTAGTGTATGTTTGAATCACGAGAGGTGGCGGTGATCTCTTTCCCCTGGATGGCGATATCTGACGCTGACCTACCTATCAGAAATTCAAAATATATTCAATTTATACGTGACATTCTTGTACTCAAAAAAACATGAAAATACTTTATCACAAACTTACGCAAATTGTTTGAAACGTATATTGTTAAATACATGTAACGTGGCTCGTGTCTAGCTCTTGGTCGACGTGCTCTATTTCCACTACACGGTCACGGTTTCGATTCCCGGTGGAGCCAAGACTATAGTGTGCATTTTGCTTGCAATGTCCCAGTGTATGTTGCTGTGTGACGATGAGAAAATTTCACTTCTCAGGTTGAGAAGACCGGAGTACGATTCCGCTTCTGCATAGCATTTCTAACCTTCATTGTTGTGAAATGAATGCCACAAGAACGGCTACCCAAGACTATCCTCGAATACAAACCAAAGAGGAAACGACCCAGAGGCAGACCCCACACAAGATGGAAAGAGACTCTTAAGAGCGGAACGGGCCACTAGGCCCAAACCTTGTTGCTGATGATGATGATGATTGTTGTGAAATAGTAACAATGTATTAAGCGTTTTTTAAGAACTGGCCATAACACCTGGTACGTGTATATTGCGGATATTTTCTTGCGCAATAGAGCATCATTGTAAATGCATGTCAATAATTTCTTGACTTTTATTCCTAACAACCTACCTAAGAATGAACGAAGATTACGAAAGAAGATAACTGTAATTTATGATTGTGTTGATACTGTATATCAGAAAACAAAAACTAATTTCAGAAATATACAATTTTTTGTAAATAGTGGGAATTTTATCTTGTATGTATCAATCATTCAGCGGTACTATATTCGGGTGTTGAAGTCTATCCTACCCCTGAGTCAACATCTCATCGACCGAACGGGGGTGGGTATCGACACCGTTGGGAACCCCTGGTGTTGATTTTAACATTTCGTCGTACGCACGGCTTAATGTCTGGTTAGTTGACATACAAAAATTGCCATTATATTTGAAGTGTCTATTGAAGGATTTGATTTCAGTCCATCTGATAACTCTAAAAGTCAAAGTAGAACGTTATTTTCCAAACATGTCTTCAGAAAGCTGACTAAAAATGAATAGATTGGTATTTACACGCGTCATAAACGTATGAAAAATAATTTTAAAAGGTAATAAAAATAATAAAAGAAGAAAAGTAATAATTATGCGATCAGTGAATACTAGTTGATTTCTGAATCTGCCGCTATATTTCAACAGTAATAATAACAACTCAAAATAAGAAACAACAAAAGCGGCTCAATTAAACTTTCTATGATAAGAGACCTTCACTAGCGTGGAGAAAGACCGGTCGATCGTAGTTGCACATTTGCCCACTTATGGACTTCATTCCGTTCGCTGCAATCCGCGATTAGGCGGGGTGAGTGTAAAATCGCCCAATGCATCAGATTCCACGTAAGACTTGTGTGAAGGGCGTGAAGGCGATTGATTCATGGTTCCGGCCTAATCAATTACTACTGTCTGTGTAAACCCATAGTGAATGTCCAGAGGTAGCGGTGTTTCTACCCGCTGGATGGTGAAGTGTTGCGTGAATCAACTTGCGGAGTATTACCCATCCAGGTATCTTCACTTCAGCGGTACACCCCCACGGCCGGGACAAACTTTGAAGCAAACTCGGCATATTTGATTTTGTAGGCATGTTAGTGCGTGTACAAGTAGGGGAAGAAAGAACATGGAAGAGAAAGGAAAGATCGCGCCTTATACGCGGACGTGTGTTACGGCAATGTTTTTGCATTCGCTTGGTATTGATCGGAGACACTACCGATGAGAGCAGCCGGCCTCTAGAATTCGCCTTCAGTCAACGACTGAATTCCAACTACCTACTGTCAAAAACTCGCCACCGTCGACATTTTGTGACTCTGTGACTTTCCGGTCACAGTCCTTGCAGAGACTACCGCAATGCTAGCAAAGAGCTAACACAGCCGGCAAGTAATATTGTTTGTTTTGTTGGAAACGATCCGAAACATCGTATTCAACCAAGCAACGCTACCTGTCGTTCCTACCTTGTGTTTTTATGTCAGTAGTCGAGCTGCGCCACAGTTGAGGTAATTCAGACTGCGAAGAATCCAACATGGGCTCGGAAATGGATGTCGGCGGGGCGGGCACGAAGTCATTGGAGGACGAAGAGGACGTCTCGACCAATGGGGAGATCGGTAACTCTGGATTAATGCTGCCGCCAGAGTTCCTTTTAATGAAAGTGACCGATCTACGTTGACCGTTTTCAATGGAATATCGGTTATCCATGGGTGTTGGATCTTTAGATTGACGTCTCGTTGGTTGGTCGCCGGATAGACGTCTCGTTGGTTGACCACTTGACAGACGTCTCGTGTGCTCTTCATTGGACAGCCGTTTCGATGGTTGATCACTAGACAGACGTCTCGTGTGTTCTTCATTGGACAGACGTCTCGATGGTTGATCACTGGACAGATGTCTCATGTGTTCTTCATTAGACAAACGTCCAGTTAGTTGATCATTGAATAGACGTCTCGTGTGCTCTTCGTTGGACAGACGTCTTGATGGTTGATCACTGGACAGACGTCTCAATGTCTCATCTCCGGAATACCGCCGTAACTGTCCATCATCGGACGTGCTCCTGGCTAGTAGCCCGACGAACGCGCTCTTGACAGGCTCGTCGTACGCCGAGGGGCACAGCCTGCCGGCGGCGGCCGGGCAGAGCAGGGACGGGGGCGAGGGCGCCGCCGGAGTGCGGGGCTGGGGGGCGCGGCAGGCCGCCCCGGGCGACGCGCACGCCCCGAACCTGCACTCCGGGCCGCGGTTGGAGCAGGCGGCGGGCGGCCGGGGTCTTGCCTGGGGCGTGCGGCCGCAGGCGGGGGGCGGAAGGGGGGGCGCCGCACAGCAAACAGGCGTTGGGGCGTGGGCGCGCGAGCCCAAGGCGCGTCGGCCAGCGCCGAAGGGCGCGGGACCCTGAGCGGAGCTGCGGATGCCGGCCCGAGGCGACGCGCGTCTGGGAAGGGGGCAGCTGGGGCGTGCAGCCCCACGGGTGGGCGCGGGCGCGGGTGCGGACCGATGGAGGGCGGCGGGCGGCACGTGTTGGGCGCGGAGTCGGAGCGGGGCGGGAGCCGAACGGGCAGCCCGCGCCGGGGCCCAAGCAGCCGTCGGAGGGGCACGCGGCGAGCGAGCGGGTGACGGAGGCGGCTTCCGCGGGCAGGGGGCTCGCCGCCGACGCGCACTCCGCCGAGGGCGAGCCGCGGGGCTGGCGGGGGCGGGGGCAGGGGGCGGGGCGGGCGGTGCTAACGCCCACGGCAGGGGCGGAGACGCGCCCGGGCAAGGCGGCCCCAGCTTCTTGGCACGCTCCTCACCTGCGAGACGGCCTGCGCCAGGAACTGCGAAAGCTCGTTGGAGGGCCGGTGGTGATGGCGGCGGCGGACTTCTTCGGCGCTGCCTGACTCGGCCGCCCCCGCCGCCCCCGCCGCCGCAGTCCATGCCGCTGCGCGGGACAGCCTCGCGGATCCTGGAAGACAGGAGAAACGCGCGCGCAGCAGCGACGCTCTGGACCCGGACTTTGTATCTTCACACAATGAGGAAATGTTGATTCCGAGTGCGTCAAAGACACTTTGAAGGATATTATCTGGGAGCCATGGGCTATAGAAGAATGTTGTCTCTGTGGGCCACATATAACTATACTTTATTGTTGAAAACATTTTCATATATTTCTAAAAATAGTATTAAAAATTAAATTGAATATCATGTATGTGATTCACACATGAGGGACACCGGTGATCCTCTTGGCCTGACACATATTTAAAAAAGGATCACCAGTGGGCTACATTTTTTTGAAAGAGTG
Source organism: Gryllus bimaculatus (assembly GCA_017312745.1). Lineage (NCBI taxonomy): Eukaryota > Metazoa > Arthropoda > Insecta > Orthoptera > Gryllidae > Gryllus > Gryllus bimaculatus. The sequence goes on along the minus strand of BOPP01000221.1, from coordinate 1,086,731 downwards.
AGTAGTTATTCAAACGCAATGATATTCAAAGCATATCAAAGAAAAACAAACAAATACCTATTTTTTTCAATTATCACGATAAGGAACTATTCAATAAAAAACTACAAAACAAAGTACATGTAACAAATATTATACAATATAAAGTAATTATTATATTCTTAGCTCTCATCCTCAAAATCTTCATCATCGCAATCAATATATTTCTGTTTAACGATTCTCTCATGCAGAACTGGTTCAGAATTATCACTATAGCTAACGTCAGTTGAATCGCTGCTAACGTGCGTTCTATCTAGCAGTACTTGATTTATCATATCCTCAAATCCTTTTCTGTCTTTACGTAATACAAAACTGATCACGTAGATTTATTTAGGAAAAAACAACAACAATAAAAACTGTATGTGACGTTTGGTGAAGAATATTATCTGCGCACGTTTTCTTGTGTTCCAGAACCCCTACCCGTCATTTCAACTATAAATAGTTGAAAAATGAGTAAAAGTTTAAAGTAATTAAATAAAAATAAATTTTAAAAAATCCCGAGATTAAATTAATTTTACATTATATTAAACTTTAAATTACAAAGGAAAACAAACAAACTATAAAAGAACTAAATTGCGTTGTTGTTCGTATGAAATGAGACGAAAAAGAGAATAAGTGTTTCTTCCTTCATACGTGACTACCTGCACCCTTACGATCACATCAAACTAAAGGAAGCGCTCTATAAATCTTCAAAAAGTTCTACATATTAAATAAACAGAAAATTTAAAAAATCCAAAACATTGTTTGGTATCGTTCAGTAATTATTTTCGAAGACTAACGAAATGAGGGAGGTGTACAAATTCTGGAACAATACAATCACCATTCATTGTAAGCCAGATTCAAATAGTATGTTTCTAACAATGTAATTAAAATGTTTTATTTTTATTTAGGTTTAAACATGTATGTTTTTGTGGACTGTAGCTGGAAATTCTGCTATTCCCTTTAATTTTAAAAAAAGTAATACACTTATAATGGTTGAATGTTTTTTAAAGGTAAAAATGAATTAAATCACTTAAGTCGATGTCTAGATCGGCGCAGGATATCAAGTCCTAGCGGAGGAAAAGCATAATCTCGTGAGATTTAGCATGCAGTATACTTTCAGGAATGACTTAGCACATTGCCTGCCGTGAGGCTCACGCGCGTTCTTATTTCAATATCTGTATCCTCCCAGGCGGCTTTCAAATTTATTTAGTTTTAACTTTCTCCGATATAGCGAAGCACAATATACTACAGAATGCACTTAACATTCGAAATCGCCGTAGCAGAAGTTGCTCTGTAAACAACGTTGCGCATGATTGTCAAAGCATCCTTCATCAATGAATGTGTAAGTAAACAAGTGTATTTCATTTTTTTATTGATAATATTAAACTCGAATGCCGTTAAAGCATCTTTTTTCATTGCAAAATTTGCAAGTGATAAAGTGTCATTCACAATGAAAAATAATTACCCATCTTCTATAAGACAAAAACATTCCACAAAACACATGCTATTCAATGAGGCAAGACGAAAGGACACAAAATAAGTTCTTTTGTTGTCATAGCAATTTTGTTTTACGACAAGATTCGCTGCTTTTTTGTTGAAATTTGCTGTCGGTAAACCATGGGGTGAACATACATCATAGACGAAAGAAAAACATCAATTCAAGATCAACGTACCTTTAGTGTATATCCCGAGAAGAATATTGCTTCAAGTGCACTCTTTGTATGAATTGTAGTTGCATGTTTCATAGTTATGATATACATTTTTAAGGTTTTAAGAACATTTTGATCGATGGTTTTTTGTCACACTTTTTAAAATTAGATATTCAAGTAATCATAGTTGAATTTCACGATTACTTTCGGTTGTAAAATTAATTCGGTTAATCAGATATCATTATGAAAAGACTGTAATTTCAATAATTTACAAAATTGTCAGAATATAAAATTGTAAACATTTGTTTTGGTAGTGGTTGTTTACATACTGATGACGGAAAAAGTTGTTGCTTATTAAGTGTAAACAATAATATGTGGTCACTGATATGACGTGCGTATGGTGAAGAAATAAACTTTCTTTAAAAGAAATGTACATTTTGTATTCGAAATTTATTATCCAAAAATATTTCGGTGCTTTAGAAGCTGTGTAAATGTAGTTAAACAATCTGAAGAGTATAATGAAAGTTCAGGAAAAGGTTAGATTAGAATGTCCAACCTGCATTATGGTATAACTAGTGTTAAGAGAATAATAGACGAATAATAATAGAAACCATAGGTTGAGGAAATACTTTCAAATAGAAAATGCACTGATTGATGTTCTTACAAATAATAGTAGAATTGAAATAATTATTTCACAAAAGCAAGCATTGATACTTGGTATTAGAGACATATTTTGTTTTCGTAAGTAGATCTGAGTAACGCGAAGTACTCTTAACAAAAATAATTATTCTCGATGGGGAAGTTGTTCAAAATTTAGAAAATGTCTTCCAACTGGCTAGTTTTCCACGTCTCTCTACCAGAGGCAAATCTACATTAGAATTCCACATACAGGTACAATTTCAATGACGGAGGGAATTTGATCTGAAATGTTAGTTTGCATTTTGCTACTTCAAGTGTAGACCTTCAGTTTCTTCCATTATACAGAGTGAGTCATATATAACATATGATACATGACAATATGAATATCATTGTATTCGTCTATTTTCGCTCGTATTGATAGACTATAATAGTTTCATTAAAAAATGTGACCCTAATATCTTGTAAAATACAAGTCATAAAATAGAAATGAAAAACGTAGCAAATAGCCCCATTTTTTCATATGCTTCCGTGAATATTGCATTGCAATAACTTCAACCATTCAAGGATGTACTTAAGTTACGTGACTCACCCTATATATATATATTATGTATAACAGAAACTATTTTATGAAAATAAAATATTAGTTAATGAAGTAAAAAAAAATATCATTGCTGCAATAGTAAATGCTGTGCAGTTCATGGAATAAAAACATTTTTTAAGATGATCATAATGTAAATGTCATACCAGATGGTGGTCAAGTTTTCATATTATTTTATGGAAGGAAATAAGATACATTGGAGACTGATCTGTCGATACTCTGGCTTCATGGTCGGGTCCGATGAGGTTTAAGGGCCATGAGAGTGGAGAATCATTTCATCCTGTGGCTTGGGAAAGTAGCAATCGGATACTTATCAATTGGGGCGAATTTTCATGACCATCGTCAATATGATCAATAAAATGTTCTTAAAATGTTTTTAAAATGCCCTAAACGAAAGAAAAATGATGTAAAAAATTGATCAAAACCAGTTCCGATGAAGCACTAAAGCTGTTGGATGTGTCAAAGATATAATAGAGGCTTCTTTCCGTCGTTCAAGTAAACTCAGCTTGCTACCTTTGGTTTGGACCTTTCTTTACCACCAAATCTGTCTTAAGTTATGCTAAAATCGGCCAAATTGACAATGGCGCTGTTAGGCGTCACAGGAACCTTAAAAATACAATAGAGTAAAATGACGTTAAATCTGTTACAGTACGTTTGCACTAACCCTTCTAAATGTTAAACAAATTTGAGTATTTTTTGAGAAATTCTTGTTTTTATATATTTTTTTTAATATTGCGCATTCTTTAAGCAATGTGGGCGAGTTGAACGTATTCGGTATAGGGCGCGTACTCAGCCAATGAGGTGAGCTGAATATATTCGGTACAAAATATCTCCAACATCTTACATACATTTTATAATATTTCACTTATTCTTGCAGGTATAACTTTTTGTGTAATATTCATCTAAAAGTTGAATCTGAAATTTGTTATTTTTTTCGTCCCTTGGCAGAAACTATTTTGCTTACCCAGACAAAAACTCACGCCACGCCGCTGCTAAACACAGCAACTGAGCTTGCTAATTCGTACGATGTAGATGCGGATTTCCTCTCATCTACACGCAGCGAAGAAAGATATCTGTTCTTTTAGGAGCAGGAACGTGGACAGCACAAATAATCCGAACGACAATTTCCACGTATTTTTTGTTACTATTATTGACAACACGATTTCGCCTATGTCGGAAAGTTTTCGATTGCCTAAAGAGAAATGTGATTCGTTTATTTTTTTAACTCGCATGACTTACAAAACTAGCAGAGATAAGACATATTAAAATACTTTGGATCTAGAATTCAAACTCACTTAACTCATACAGTTAATCCAAAGGCTATAAACGCCACAGAACTTGCCAATAGTAGCAAATGAACTAAATTTAATCACGAAATTTCTCAAATCAAAATCCTCACCACCAGGTCATTCCCTAATATTACAAATTTTATTAACATTTCCAGTTATAGTAGCCACCGGAGAAATATCATTTCCAAAATCAAAAGTTATTTAAAATTTTTTACACTCAACCATGTCACAAGAAAAATTAACAGCAATGATATCACTTGCAAGTGAAATCGGTCACAAGGTTCACATAGAACAGGAATGTCTAACCTTTTTCTTCCATCGCCCTTTTTTAAGAGAATTGTTTGTTTCATCGACCCCCCTAAGTTTTCTCAATAATATGCAGCATCCATAATCATGACACAAAGAATTGCACATAAATACTTTTAAGATAACAATTTCGAACACAAATATTCTCCTAAATACCTCGATTTTCAATAATCCAAAAGGTTTTTGCTCAGGGCTCATGTATTTCCACCATGGCTCTTATTCTCTTATTCTGTGTACCTTGCATTAGATTTTGGATAGCTGAGTTCTCAACTCCATTTAAATGAAATGGATACAAAGTGTTGAGTGGTTTTTAAAAACTGGCTAAACATTTCTCCAGAGCGAATTGCCGAGAATATTTCCTTGTGCGTTAGTGTATCGTTCTGAATGCATAGTTATAATTTCTTACGTTTTCTAAACATTCTAAGTCCTAACTATGGACCACGGATAATACGAAATAAGGATAGTGAAATATGTCATTTATTATTGTTGTAGGTTTTCTGCATTATATAAAAAAAGCGTTATTTAAATCGATGCGATCTTGAATATACTGAATAGACACCGCTTCATATTTGGTTATTGACCCTCCCTCTATCCTTCGATCATCTTTGACCTATTTCAAACATTTATCGACCCCCAGGTTGTCTACACCGACCCTGTTGGAATACCTTGATCAAGAGAGTATCATAAACAAAATTTTAAGTTTTAAAGTTCAAAAATTGCCTTTGTAAAATGTTATACTATTGGACTTTATACTTATGTTAATTATATATTATGGTATATTTTATATTGTACATAGATATTATTTAATAAATACATCTGTAATAACACCTGAACACTTCTTGTATTTTAAACAATTAATTTTTCCTACCATTAAAAGTATGTTATTATAGTATTTCTTAAAAGCGGCAAAATGTACTTGCACCAAGGCAGCAAACCAGTGCACGACGGCACTGGGAGTAACCCATCCATATCTTTCCATCATGACTACGGGGCGCCGAGAAACTACATGCGCCGAGAAACGTCACAGGAACCTTAGATTTCATTACATTCACACCGGCTGACATTACAGTATGTGAGCGAAGAAATCGATTAGGTTACTCAGGAATTTTGTGGTTGAAATTTGTTGCACCTTGCCATTATTCGTTGAAGTTGCCGATATTCCATTAAAATATTACAATCGATGGAATCAGCGAAAAATGCAGTAAAAATTACGTAAAAGTTAAATTATTAATTACTTTTGGAAATCGACGACAAATGCAAAAAAGACACAACAATGGGCCATTTTGTTTGGTCTTAACATAAAATGAATTTCTATACTAAACTGCATTGTTTTAAAGTGAAAAGAAAAATGACATTTCATTAAAAATCCGCTTCCTAATCATGACATGATCATTATCGATTGCTGTAACGTTTCTCCGTGTAAAATCTCCCGATTGCAATAAAGAGATAAATGGGAACCGAGTAGGTTTAAAAGCGGCAAATACACATTTCAATAAACTGCAAGTAGTTCAAAACGAATGTCTCAGGGCCGCCCTCCGCGCCCCATGATACATTCCCATTCAAAATTTACATTGCCATTTATCAATGCCACTGCTGATTATCAACATTTTTGGAAAAAGCAGCTGACTCGAAAAACTCTCATTTCCGAAACACCTCATACCAATCCGATCAACGGATGATGATGTACCAAAGCACATCCTGGAGTAAGAGTAATCTGAAACAGAGACATGAGACTCGAAACATACCATTTCTACACAAGCAATGCGCACGCTCGTTGGCTAAAGTCATTTTGAATTGAATTGAATTATTGCCTTAGTTTACGTGGCGAGACTCAGGCCATTAGGCCTGCTCTTCCGTCTGACCACACAAATTTCGCTACGCTCCTTTCACCAACTAGCGGAGAAAGGAGGTATTTCTTGGGCGAGAAACAGGGGATTTTAATTTTGTCCAGAGGCGTCATTTAGGCTTGAGGATCTTTTAAATACAAGTAAATCTACGAACATGGGACCAGCCGGCGTTACTTCACCTCCGAAGGCGTATGAATAACTTTAAAAATCCACGGCGGTTTGAACCCGCCAACTTGGGTACAGTCCAGTACGCTTACCGTTACACCATCGCCGCCGCATGTTGGACTTTGTTGACTTTGGATTCTGTTTTTCTTTATGTTGCAGGCTTGGCCATAGATGCCCGTAAGATAAGAATAGTCGCACCGCAGTGGCGTGAACGTGCAACTTTCCGTGCGTTCACAAAACTGCACAAAGGGGGCTCTGCAGTAGGTTTAATACAATGCTCATCATACTTATATGATGCCGTCAAAATGAATTGTGAAGTTGTGCAGTTGGTAGTGCTGTAGCTTCTTTGTTCACAAGAGTGTGGCTTGTAGCCTGTTTTGAGACGACATAATGATAGTTCATCATCCGTGAGGAGTGTACATACCAGTGTACATTACCATTTTGTCAACACAAAGGTAAACCAACCTCACAGTTCTCAACTTGTCATACGTATTGGTAAGTAATGAATTTTAGAAAAGTCATGAATAAAATCAAAATTTTCCGAAGTGTGAAAAAAAGTCGAATTTCTTGAAATGTTTCAAAGATTTTAGGAAATATGGCAGTGTACTGAAGTAGTTTTACCACCCCCCCCCCATTTTACATTTATGGCGCTATGCTAAATACATATATCATGTGAATAGCTAGTGTGAAATAATATAAGAATAATACGTACTAATATAAGTAAATTGGTAGCGAGATATATTATTTACTTTGTATGTGACCGTAAGTCTGAATGTGCTTGGCTTAATGCTTGCTTAATGTGAATTGAAGCAAATTCTTTTGTGACATTAAATCTGTGCCAAGATGGCAAAACTATATGTCACTTTTTCATGACATGAGACAAAAAATGACAAGTCAATCTTGTTTGTTAATGTTTAGAAGTAGGAAAAATCTGCATTTCCCTTGTAGTTTATGAAAAAAGAAACAATGGTGGAAAATTGCAATAAGACAAAAGCCACAGTAATTTTTCATGACATTTTGATGCTTAACATTTCTGTCATTGAATACTTTTAAGGTAACTTATAACATTTTGCCATCATTGCAAAGAAATATTAAGAACTTTTCTGTTGACATGTCAACATTAACAAATCCTACATGTCACTAAATTCTTTAAAAAAATACTTAAGCTCCTTTTTACTTGTAATACTGTGGCAAACTATGGATTTTTTAGTTTATTTTTTACATGAACAATTTCAATTATACAAGATTTGTTATATTGCATGAATTTACAACAACGTTAACTATTTGGTAAGAAATATTTTACCCAATTTATTTGTAGAATTAATAAGCTAAAATAGTTTTAAATGTTTTAATTAAAAAATCAGAAGTAATTTATAAATGCTTTTTACCAGTTTCTAGACACTGTTTCTTATGAGAATTTCAATTGCCTAATAAGCATTTAAGAGATAATTTGTTCATCTATTGAGATTAGATTATAATTGTTCTTAGTCTAATTAATTTTGGATATGAAAGTCCATTGTTAATTTAACCAATTGTAGAACCGAGATTTCTTGTTTTGTCATAATTTCCCTTTCTTCCAGGAATCACAAAAGAAGGCTCTCAGAAGAGAAATGGAGGAACAAAAAGGAGGTGGAGGTGTGGCTAAAGATGTTTTTCTGAATGATGAGTTTTCTATGGATGCAGATGTAAACTGTACAATTGCTCATTTAACATGTGATGCAAAGACAAATAGAACAGGTAAGCCCAAATAAGTAATTGAAGATTTTATTCAATGAAAATCATCATATGCTACACTGTATTTCTAAATGTGAATAATTTACTAAATATATTTGGCTTCTAATAACCGATATTGTTAAATGTACAGAACTGTCAGTGTAATTTAAAAGAATATGGATTATTTTCATCTTCCAAAATCCATTTTCCTGTGCAAGTGGTTACACTCCCTTTAATGTAAAATATTTAAAGGTTTGATACCTGAAGTATTCATAGTATTTTTTATTCTTCTAAATGAAAAAATAACAGATTTTTACATATTCTTTCATAAATATTTAGTAATTACCAGATTTTGATTTTTCAGAAATATATTTTAAATATAATATTATTAATGCACTGTTGAATTTCTTTCATTTAGGGGTAAATATTTGGACATTGTTATGAAGTAGGCATATATAAATGCTAAAATATCAACATTGCAGGTTTACTGTTTTTGTAGCCCAAAATTTCCTTCGTAAATTTTATTGATGGCTTAAATCTTTTTGGTTAACTCAACTTCCACAATTTATTAGTTTGTGTATTCTCAATTTTGAAAATGTGAGACATCATTCATTGTGTTCCAACAAGATCAAAAGTTAATAAGTTGTAACAACAGAGTAGTTTATTGATAATACGTTTATCTAATGGGAGGAAATTATGAGCTGTCTATAGTTAGCCCTTAAGAACACTCCTCTGTAATAGATTTTTGTTCTAAAATTACATTAGCATGGGATAAATAAGTAATATTCACTTTTCCATCTGCTTAAGTGATGAAACGCTTCAAGAGGAATATTAATGAGAACATGAAAGAAAAAATATTGAATCGATAAAACATCTTTTAGGTATGCTTTTATAGTCTGTTGTGAGGAGCAAGTCTTGTTTATTTAGTGCTAGTTGTGTTTATTAATGTAAATTATAGTAATAATTTAATAACCAGTAAAAATGTTCTTAAAAATGAAGAAATTGATCAGATTTTAATCTACTTTTTTCCCATTGTATACTGGCTGTAAATTCATTTACAATTTCAAATTGTTATGTTTTAATCAGTAGGCAATATTGACAATAAAAAAAATTCTTGTTAATCCTCTGCTTTTTAAACATTGATGGTGTTTCATGTAAAATTTGTAAATATATGTTTGTGAACAAATACAGTTTTTATTATCGAGGAATAAGCCCGATATAAATACTACTTTCTTAAAAATTAGTGTACCTATACAATAGTGTGCATTGATATATGAACAATCACCAATGAAAAAACAATGTTAAATAACACAACATTTCTATCCTTTTGTGTTGTGTTGTACTGATCTTTTTAAATTTAATTTGTTTTCACAATTTGAAGTTGGAAAATTGGCAAACATTTTTTAAAAGAACTTCAAATAGAGCCCTTCGATGTGTAATCTAGAATTGAGTATATCTTGATTTACAGAATGAAGTGTGAAATTTATTAAATGAATGATTACCAATATTTTAGTATTTCATTGGAGAAAAATGCTAGTTGTTAAATATCTATGAATTTGATAATACTTGTTATAAAGATAAGTTAGCTCCATATTTCATATATTATTCAATTGGAAAATTAAACCATTTTTAAATATTGCTTTGCTTACTTAAAGTAATTTCAGTTTTGTGTTTTCAATTCTTATTAATCAAAGATATTACATTTTCACTTGCAGACAGATACTTCGGACTTCGAGTCGAAAAAACCTTGGCATTGTCATCTAATAAATATTTGATTGATATTGATACGTTTGTGGTTATGATTATTGCAAAATATGATTTATTGTAGGCAGTGGCGTAACTAGCTCTTCCGGAGCCCCGGATCAAAAACTACTTGGCCCCTCCCTCAATACAATTTGTTCTACTAAAAACTAGTGGTTCTACAACCACATACTTTCTCACATTGTTGGAATCAGCTACCTAATTTGGAAATATAGCCATTTCTGCGCTACTAACACCTCAGTTATTTCTCGAAAACGTCCAATTCAACCACATTTGTGCTGTATATATGCATTCATTTCGTACTTTTACAAATGAAACAAACAGGAATAAATGAACTGTTACAGTGTTTGCAGGCAAAGTATACAGAAGTCAGCAGCGCATTGTTGCCAGCGTGACGTCAAAACGTCCATTGCGAATGTCCAATTTACCATTGCGAATTTTTTCCCAATCAACTCCAATGCATGAACGCTTTTACCAATGATAAATTACCGTATCATTCATAATCGAATACATGGTTTCCGAGTGATAGCGCCGTGAGATCTAAAAGTTCAGGAAAATACTTTGTAATTAACGACAGACATTCCCACCGTGCCAAGATTTGCGTTGCAAGATGCAGCGCTGCCAGATGATTAAATGAATGTTCCATTTCAGAAAAAAAAAACTTCCCCAACTCCTGGTATTTCTCTAAAATTCCTGCTACTAATGTCATTAAATTTATATTCTAAAATTGTTCATATTACAACTATTATGTTTTTAAAGTTCACAGGAAGTCCGTTAAACTTCTCTTGATATCCATTCATTTTATATCGATAAACTAAACAAGACTAAGACGTTCTATCCTTTTCTACTGTAACATTTGCTAGTAAAAGACCATTCTGTGTCACCCTTAATGTTTATACGACAGTGTTTTACGAATATCATTGTTATTTGTAATATTTGAGTTAGATTTAAATAATTGAATAAAACATATTAAACGAAGCGTAAATCGAACATCATCAACCTTAGACTTCAAATCCTGGTATTAAAATCGTGGAAAAATACTTTGTCCCTGGTATGTCTTGCAATATTATATTTTTGAAAAATGTCTGTTTGAGGAGACAAATATGTATATTAATTGTAATTCCAAGAGAAATATGTCTCATTAAGAAATAAAATGAAATAATTATATATATATATGTCGTCATTGACAACAATATGATTTATTGAAGTAGCATCTTTCGATGGTTTTAGCTATCATCATCAGTTTTCTAGTATAAGAAGAAAACAAAAAATATTCACGTTTTAATGTTTTTTGTTTTGTTCTTGTACTACAACACTGATGATGGATAAGCCATCGAAAGCTGATATTTTAATAAATCATATAGTTGGCAACGAAGACACATGTAATTATTTCATTGGAAATGCCAACAAAAACTCACCACAATACCAAAGATATAAAATATTTATAATAATTTAAATATTAAGGAAACACGGTGCATTAACACAAAATGCACTAAAATGCCAAGTAAAATAATCGATTTTCTGTTCTGTCAACTGGCTCTTCTGGACACTTGGTAATTGGCATATTATCGAGCACCTAATTAACAACGATTTTTCAGAAATTTCCGGGCTCTTGAATATAACTTGAAACAGCTATATTGCTATTTTGCGAACTGTGAACGTGTCAAACAAAGCGCGGGAAATTTGAATTTACCATTTTGAATTCCAATTTTCGAAAAGTCACTGTGTTCCGCACTTCTTTCTTAACCGTTCTTTGCTACATACCATTGGAGCCATTTGTGAGCAAATAGTTTAAAATTCCAAAATTGTCAGTGTTCGATGCAAAAAATCATATTTTCGAACAACTTAACATGATCTAATTTGAAGATCAGTTTTTGATGATCACATTTAAATAAGAATATAAATTTCATCTTCGTAATTGTAGTTGTAGGAAAACTCCGAAAAAGTTGAATTTTTGTAATTTTCGAAAAATTAGGGATTTTTACTAAAAAGAGGCCTTCGACAATTTCATAAACATCCTTTGCGCTATCCGACGACGAAACAAAATTCAATAATTTTTTTCTAATTTTGAAAATGTTCCGGAGTCTTCCTGGAAAGTAGCGCCCAAAATTAAAATATCAGTTTAAAGTTAAAGAGTCCGCGACATCAGATGGACCAATTGTGAAATATCAATTTTGAAGAAAATCGACTGAACAGTATTGTCACTAGGGGTTGCTTTCTTGCAATTTTCAAACAGATGGACGGACAGAATTTTGCCGTCAATCGATTTTTCGGTACTAAGGACCCACATAATGTGAACTCTGGCTACACTGCGTGGTAGAGTATTTTTTCTGAACTCAACTGAATTTATCTACTTTTTCGTTAGTAGGGCGCGGCAAAAATTTGTTCAAGTAATATTAATAATAAAAATTTCAAGTTTTTGTGCATGCAGCATTACATAACTTTCTCTATACTGCGTAAGCAGTAGCAAGAAAATACGAAAAGCGTGCTGGAAACTAAACGAAACTTGATTAATCATAATCACAAAATTCAGGGTAGAGTTCTGAGGATTTTCGCTTTGACGACTAATCTATAAAGTCATTCATGTTCGGTTTCAACGAGTTTTGTCACTTAACTCCCTATGGACAATATGCTAAGTGTTAAAAAAAAATTGAGGGGATCCCGAGGAGGTATAACCGTATATGAAATTTGAAACTTTGACTTGAGGGTTCAATTTAATGGAATTTTTTCAAATCACGTAAAATGAAACAGAGAATAGGGCACCCACAACTTTAAATGAAGCAATAATAATTGGTCCCTCGAGATGTCAAATTACAAACATGAGAACCATTTTCGAGTCCTCATCATAAACTACGTAATTCGAACTTTACACTAGTCTATTTATAGTAATAAAGAAATCGCTTTCAGAAGATGTCTTTAAATTGTGTTGAGTTACGCAAAAATAAAAGTTTGCTTTAGGGGACCTCTTGTGTCCGGGGGCCCCAGATAACCGCGCCTTCCAGATCAGCAGTAGTTTACGCCACTGAGAGTCTTGCAGCAAAGCAAAACTGCTGCTGAACAAAAACTGTTTTCCAAAAAGTATCATGCATGCTACTCAAACACAACAAATATAACACTCATATAATTAATACTGCAATACACAAGATACTTTAACAAAAAATGCTCATGAATACAGCAATAAACATAGTAGAGAATATATAGGATACAGTACTGCAGTTTTTCACATATCAAGAATATGAGTTCAGTTCCATAACACAACACAACACGTAAATAGCAAAATTTACTTGTAATGAAGGGTGCTGTGTTCTTTGGAGACTTGCTGTCACATGGCATCTGCTCTACGATGTGACGTGGTAAGCAGTGACGTCCTGAGTATGATAAATTCTGTTGTTTGTGCGGTATGAGGCTAGGTGGAAAAACACAAATATTTTTATTTTTCCGTCAAAATGGAATCTGTTTAATTGTTTGTGTTTTTTCTAAGTTCCTGTGTATCTAACAAAACTAGACATTTCTCACATAGCAGGAGGCCACGTAGTTTCCTCTCGATTGGAAATTATAAATGTAATATATGTAGTAATATAAATGAGTTTGCTTGTAAACAGCCAAACTTCCTGGAGTTTTGGGATGGAACACAAAACTCATGTTTTTCTTATCTGTCTTGTCTCATCAATTGGCGGTGATTTTGAATTTTGACATGTGTTAGTAGGTTAATGTTATTGTTTAGTGAACATTTTGTTGCAGATCTGGAAATGTCTCAGATGCATGAAGAATTATCGTTTGAGAATGAACTCAAACTACTAGAACTTGTGATATCAAACCCTGATGGAAACCATGTTTTGTTGCCCACTGTAAGTTGATGAAAAGAGAGAAATTGTAAAAAAATATTGTTTTGGTGTTAATTAGTTTTTCTCAGTTATGTATTTATCTTAAATCATAAAGCAGTGCCTTTATGGCCATAGATTATAAGATATATAGTCATATTTACTCGTTTTCAGCATATACTAGATTTGAAAGACCCCGTATTCAGTGTACTGCTAAACATGTAGCTAAACTGTTCTTCTGAGCTTGTACTACAGCTTATAGTAGTTTGTTATTGCGAAATAAGTAATTACATCTCTCCAGAATATTTGGGAATATTGGGAATCCTCTGACCGCTTACACTGCACTGCCTAGAAACTATTTTTGAAATGTTCCCTTACAGGCTGTGTTGAGGCTGCGAAATATTGCTTAGGTAAATTGGGAGAGCATTAGCAGAAACTACAAAGAACATCGCCTTCTATGTTTTCATCAGACGAGAGAGTTCTGGAAATAAAACGACACATAATTGACAAAGATAATGACTGTGCCGAAGGAATCAATGTGTATTGAAGAGATTGTCATGGTTACCTCCGTCCGGACGAAAATAAAAGTTTTCTTTACGAACCTAACGCTTGGTGCTTACAAACGCTCGCCGCGTTTTGGCGTTTGAGGTCAAGTAGAGTACAGAAATGTGCTGAGAATTGCCTGGCAGCACGCCGAATCCAACTTACAATGCGCCCAACACAATTCACTTAGCTTATGAGCACGATGGCCACGAAATTGTCCGAGGTTCCTCTGATTTTCATGACAATGCGAGCTTGTCGTGTCTGATGTGGAAAAAGTTGGATCCCGAGAAATCTGACAACGGGTAAATGTTTCGTCGCGGCCACCCAGGAGGTGGAGCAATCTTTTGAAAAAAATGAGTATATGGTGAACTGGAAAGCAATTCACACGGCCTTTTTTGAGCAAAATTCCCGGGAAATTCCGCAGCGGGAAGTTTGAAAATTTGAATTAATTTGGCGGTCAATGTGCCAATAGGTTGCGTTGCGATAATTGATGGTAAACTACGCGCACGTTTTCTTGAGCCCCGGAATACCTACCCCTACTCCTTTGCCAACATTGATTGAATGAAGTATAATTGAGGATACGAGCGTTGTAGACAAAATCTGATAACTGGAAATGTTTTCTCTCGAATAATAAAACTATTTTGCATCGAAAAATAAACTACAAATTTTTATCTTTTATTATTTTTGTCAAAATATTGGATCTCCCCACTCCTCGCAACTAGGGAAACGAGGACTCAAGAAAACGTGCGCAGATAATATATTGGTTTCTTTATTTGTAATACTATACATTGTTCTGATACTTTATAGTTCTTGTTTTTCATTTTAATTTTATTCTACCGGGAGAGATGGCTCAGGGAATCAACTGATGTCACTGCAGTCCCTCTGATCGGGAGGTCCTAGGTTCAAGTCACGTTGGTGTCAGAATTTTCGACACAAGCTTGTCAGCGAAGTCGAATTCAATCGCTGTCTGGAGGAGATTTCCAGGGGCCGACAGCTCTGATCGGTAATTTTCCGTAGTTTCTCCGATCAACTCCAGGCGAATGTAGGAGCAGTACCCTAATAAACGGGACACGGACCGCGCGCGATCTTTCCTTCCTCTTCCTATCCTCGCCCCTTACACACACTGACATGCACTATACTACCAAACATGCCGGGAAACCGGTCGAGAGTTTAGAGCTTCTTCTGGATGGGGTTGTGCCCCGCTAGTAGGAGATACCTGGTTGGGGTAAATCCGGCTAGACGACGGTAGGTCGGTGATGGATCTTGCCATGCAGAGGAGGGAAAGATCCCGCCTTCTCCCGAGCAAAACCAAGCACAACTACACTTACCGGACTCATGACCCTAGTAGTTGACGCACCCGAAATCACTAACAATCAATTGGAATTAAAAACTACTGTTTTAGTTCATATTTAATTGTATATGTTAGTTTGATATTGAATAATAATGACATTGCATTTTACTTTCTCTACTTACTATGTACTTACGTAGTAAAGAGAAGGTATTGTAATGATGCGGCAAAATTCGTAGTTTTGGACAGAAAACGTCGTATTGTAGGGTCCTGTTATCGGAAAAGTGTTAAATCATGTTTCTTATTGCAGCAAATGACATCCTCTAACACGCTGTGTCCTTGATACCGAAAAAAATTGACATAAGTCGTTGGACCATCCTTCTTGTCCGTCCGACTAGCCTATTCCTACCGACCGTTTGACTGTCCGTTCGTGGTCATCGCTAAAACACTCGCCCATCATTTTCTCCTGAATTGATATTAGCAGATCAATCTGAAATCATATCCAGATCAATTCTGCCAGCTGCGTTGCCAAATTAAATGTATATCCTAGTGCCAACCGTCAAACATCTTGGTACTTACATTAAAATTGCCAGTATTATACGCGCACGTTTTCTTGAGCCCTACCCCCACTCCTTTGCCAACATTAGTTGAATTAAGAATAAATGATAGCAACGAACCTGATAACCTGAATGTTCTCTCCCGTGTAATAGAAACTATTTTGCATCGAAATACGAACAACAAATTTGATGGAAAATTCCTTTCGTCAAAATACCTCAACTCCCCACTCCTCTCGCAACTAGCGAAGAAGAGGCTCAAGAAAACTTGCGCGGATAATACCAAATGCAATTGATTTAAATTCTGAAATTATTCATATTTCATATTATTCATATATCATTTCACTCTATTATGTTTCCAACGCACGTAGGAAATGCCGTCCGTCCGTCCGTCTGTCTGTCCGTCCGTCCGTCCGTCCGTCCGTCTGTCCGTCCGTCCGCCTGTCCGTCCGTCTGTCCGACCGTCTGTCCGACCGTCTGTCCGACCGTCTGTCCGACCGTCTGTCCGACCGTCTGACGATTCGATACTGATAGCCTTGGCAAGGAAATAGATCGAAAAATATATATAACAGTAATTATTAAACACTACGGCAATGTAATATTCTACAAATGTATAAAAGGATTAGTTTTTATTACCGTAAACCAAAAATAGTCATCGGCGCCTTTTGTTATCCATGCGTCGTCACAACAATGGGTGTTTACCAACAATGACGGCTCATCTTTTCGTTTTCACATTTAACTCGATGAAAGGACGCATTTATAATATAGTAAATAAAAAATGAAATAATACACAAATTCTAACTTACGTAGCTTTCAACTGCATAAATTGTTAGTGGGTTACTGAATACAAACAATGGTTATTTCATATTTATTTCAAATGGGTTTTAAATAATTTCTAAAACTTATTTTGTGAACGTATAACAGAAGCTCCAATTTAAGATAACAAAGAAATATGGAATAATATACTTTCAAACCTACGTAGTATTATCCAACTGCCTCAAAACATCTAAAATTACGATTAAGATGCTCAGCATTTTCAGAATGGGCGACTAACTTTGACGTCCAATTATTCCATAAATACTCATATTTTCGAAAAATTCAATATTTCGTTATTTGAAAATCTGTTTTTGATAAAAAAATTTCATTGAAAAAGTTGTATCTTCATATTTGTATTGATAGGAAGAAGCCGAAACATTTTTGAATGTTTTCAATTATTGATAAATGAGAGTATGAAAGAGCGGTTTTTGAAAAAAAAATGTTTAAACTAAAATGTATCCACTTTTTCGTTACCGGGACTCTATTATAAGAGTTTTTCTGCCGAAAATTCGCCGTTTTTTCGCGCTTATTAAGAAGTTCCTTCTTAAGCGCGAGCTTAAGCAGGTTTATTAACAGTAAATATTGGGTAAAAACTAATCCGGTTGAAGCAGTCGGTAGACACTCCAATTTTAGCCCACTTCTAGTCATATGAGATACCCTTTACATTCTTTGTATAGAGGACCATGGAGGGGAGAGAAATAGAAAAAACGTCTGAAAAGGAATTCCTAACATCTTATAACCCTACTGAAAGTAGAGTGAGTTAAAAAATATTTATGCCTAAAATACGCATTACGTATCGTTGGTACATTAAGTAAAACGTGAACTCATTGAATTTAGTGGCAAACGCTGTGATCGTTTAAAAGTTTGAATTAAAAAACTTATTTTGGAGCTTCGTTTCGTTAAGAAGTTTTCCAATGGTAGTTGAAGTGTATGACGGAAAATGTCATATTATATTACATAGCCGTTAACAGTATTATTAGTAAATTAGCATAATTAAATGTAACTTCAAATTAACTTCTCCCCAGAGCACGTCACACACAGTTTTTAACTGTTTTTGCCGTAAATAAATAATGTCCGAATGTTTGAGCCGTCGTTCAGAGAATTCTGTCCAAATTACATGGACATATTAAACGTAAATATTTTAATGTAAGGCATATATATATATATATATATATATATATATATATATATATATATATATACACACACACCTTACATTATATAGCCAGGGGGAGCTGGGATAACGAACGAAAGGCTGACGGACAGTGATAGTGGGTATCGCACACTCGATCTGAAATACCCTCACAACGACCGGGGCTGGAGCCAAGCTGCCATCGTGTAACCGTTGCGAAGACCTGAGGGTAGGCGCGGGCCTCCGAGCTAAGGTCGACCACCCGAAGGGCTCCGAGGCGAGCCGAAGGCCGCCGATCGCCGCTGCCGGGGGAACATCCAAGAAGGAACAACCGGTTCTTGGAACTTAATATATTTTTGAGCTCACATGTATGTTTTGGTACCAAAACGAGAAATCACTTGATTGCAAATGTATTAATTTGTGTTCTCATAGTAATAAATTGATTATTTCTTTGAAAACTGATAGTTGAGTTTTTCTTTCAATACTTTTGTCAAACCCTAGAGGCCCATTCACGAGCAAAGACACCTGTACCTTCAAAATAAATGTAGTGAACGCATTGAAGGTACGTCTCTCTCTCTCTCTCTCTCTCTCTCTCTCTATATATATATATATATATATATATATATATATATATATGTGTGTGTGTGTGTGTGTGTGTGTGTGTATGTGTGTATTGGAAGAAATGCTTGCATGTGCACTTCAATAATTTCAATGTCGAATCTATTCATTCTATGATTATTTACTCCGCGAGGCAACAACAGTCAAAATCAGACGAATCATGTTTAATTAATCCTCCAATTTGTGAATCTTCTCTTTATGGATATTCCAACAATAGAAGTAAGAAAAAGCATTCAAGTAAGGAATACCGCCGATTTTATGAATCTCTTCAATACAAATTTTAATAAAAAACTGCACGGGTTGAGCTTTGAAGTTTGAAAATTTTTCCAGTGGCATAGGTTCAGTTGGTGCCTCTTGGGGAAAACATGTATCACTTCCCATGAATTAAATTTAACATGTTACTGAATAGTACACTATTTAATCAAAATAAAATAATATTTACTCATGAATTTTATATGTAATGTATTAAAAACTATAAGTAATTCAGAATAATTGATATATAATTATTAAATAATTATATAATTTCAACTATACTTTTTTAAAATTCGCGTCACCCTTAAAATTGTGACACATTGGCGGAGCGCCCTCTCCCCTCTGACTAAGCCACTGTAGCTTCCCTATTATTAATTATATGTGTACATTGCGAATGCAAAGAATTTTAGAGCAAGGAATCTCACAAAATATTAGAAGAGTCTCAGATTTGTCGTTCTGTTGCAGGAAAGCAAAGAGACTATCTGCCCAACAGATAATTTGCAACCCTGCAGAACAGAAACCTCTGTTTCACTGGCGAAGACAGAATTTTCTCAAGTAAGCCGTAGGTAAAATGCCCGTATTTACATCCAAACACGCACACATGCGCACATACCCACATGCGCACAGACGAACATACGCACACTCACTCACGCCCCCTCGCACACACTCGCCCCCACGCCCACCATTTCTTACTTGCACGTAATATAAACACGAACACGCACCCACGACGAGTGGAGTATGCAACACAGATTATGGAAGCCTGTTAAGTGTGTTTAATGTCTGAATTCGGATTTCAGATATACTAATTCAGGATGAAGAATTAGGATTTCAGAAATCCTCATTCTGTTATGCAATGTGATGTCTCAGATAGTTTGGCCTCAACCATTTCAACTGCTAGCATTGATTGCTTCTCCATTCTCAATCTCAACCATTGATTGTTACAGTTAAGCAGAAAGTTATTTCGCAGTAGTTTATCCTTGGAATTTTACTGCCTCTTATATGAAGTTTAGAGAAAGTATTTTCCTTAATATTATAGGTGGTATATTAATTTATTTCAAACGTAGAGTGGTCAGAGTACTTTTTTTGGGGGGGGGGGTCTTTAACCCAAAAAGAGCGATGTCCGCCAAAAAAAATACGCAAGTGACAAAATGCAATTTTGAGTTAAGAAGTCGAAAATATTCCTCTCGACACGTATTTTTATCTAAAAAAACGTCATAATTCTATAAAATTGGCCGCGAGATGGGAGTAATGGTTTGTCTGTCATGTAAATGGAACGTCACCATTTAACATGAGGACAGGTAGCTGAAAAGGGAACATAGCAGCTGTGTCATATGTCGAAGAAGGGTTATTTTAAAAGGATTGATTAAACCTTACGTCGAACTGTACACGGATTTCTAAATCATGTATTACATGAAGTTTTCGTAGATCTTAGGAATAATCAACTTTGAGTAAAAGTCAATGTCACTCTCAAAAGAATGACAAACCTTCAAATGGTTCTCCCGAAAAATTATGTATTTTGATTTGTGTAACGTTTCTTGTGTGCCATCGAGAAGTTTCTACAAAATCTCCCAAAATCTGTTGTCTGTCATCAACAATACCTTCTAAATCGTACACACGTTTTTAATCAAATTTGATAGTCCCCAATCGATATGTGCACATTCAAGGCTCTGCAAATTTGAATCTCATATTTTTATGTGACTGGTAAGCCTGAAAGCTAATTATATTGGGGAATGTCACCATCACTCAGGAGTAAATGAAAACATGTAAATTTAACACATGTTATTAAATCATAAAATAATTGTTACAGAAATTGATAACAAATTGTAATATGAACTATTGGACTTGTTATGCAGGAGGACATGAAGTGTCCTTGCGTTTGATCATTATGAAATTATTAATGACCTTCTCAAACATATAATAACTAGCGTGCCCGTACGAGATCTCTCGCATGTTAATTCCCACCCTTTCGCTCTCCATTTCCCCATTCTTTCCATTAAGAAGAAAAGGGTTTAGTGAAACGTCTTTGTTACAATATGTTTAAATATAACTTCGTACTTACAGAATATCAAACAAAAATAAAAGCAACGCAATTGATGTTCGAAACAAATTTTCAATAAAAGCTTATTCAGTATTATAAAGATATCTTCGCACAATTCACTCTTCCTTAAAAACAACATTCGAAGTAACTGTGAAGGAAGATTGAAATCTTCCTTCATCATTAACTTTTCGCTTTCCTTGATAGTCACAAAAATATTAGAAAAGGCCCTTCTTGGCTCTTAAGAAAGTCAAGTAAAGTTTTCCTTGTTAAAATACAGGATCAGGCAAGTACAACCCTACTCTTTGCAATATTATTTCACTTTCCTAAATTTGTTATGAGGAACAGAGGGGGTTTGGAACGACAGGGCACCATTTCGGAGGTGCGAAAAATGAAAAAGTATTTGAATGCTAAAAAGTACTGGATTATTTTCTGCGTTCTTTCGTACCTCAAGAAATGCAATTCCGAACCAAAAAAATAATGAAACAAATATTGTCACCTTTGAATAATAAATACCATTTGTTACCATTAGAAAGAATTCAGTAGGCTTAAATGTCACTTCGACACTTGAGATTGCTACTCAATAGATGTTTACGTACTGAATATCTTAACGAACCGACTCTTTTAAGTTTAATATCAAACGATGTATTATTTACTATATGAATTTACAGCTGGGCGTTGATATACGGACTTCCAGATACCGCCAAAATGTTCATTTACTTCAAGCTAATTTACTTAAGTTAATTTAAAGTTTCTTCTTTGTGTTGTGCCATAGCATACGTTTTTTCCTAGTACCTCCGCATACCCAACTCTCGTATGTTAAACCCCACACTTTTCCCGATCCTTCTATTTCCATTCTCAGAGGGAACGTTGTTAACAAAACGTATATATTTGTTTAAAAATGTCTAAAGGTGACGTCCAATGTACAATATAAAAAAAGCTAGTGGTGCTACTGAATTGCACTGACTTTTCCGTATTAGTTTTCTACTTCTTTTCGTCTGAGCTAACTATTCTGACTTGCCAACTGCCATCTATTGCCACCCAGTGTACATTTTTTAAAAATTTTCTTAATTTTTCAGTTTCCTAATAGTACAACAGAAATATTATTTTAAGAATATTAAAGAACAGTTCAACTTTGTCCTAAATGCCAATTTTCGTTGCAAAATTGGAGCAGTCTGTTAAGAATATGGGCTTTTAAACGCTACTTTAAATTCGAAATTTGAAGCTCTTTTCACAGAAAAGTTTTGAGTTTTAGAAAAACGTCATTTTGAGTCATTCCAAGTACTTCTACTCACAAATGTAATAATGTTTACAAATTCCTGGAAATGCGCATATTAACGGAGAGAGAAATATTTCAAAACAGTTACATTTGAGTAATTAAAAAAAATAACCCGAAATATATTGAATTTCATGTTAAAGAATGCAATTAGCACTAATATTTCGAAAAGTTTAAAAAGAAAAATTTAGAGCCGTTTCTGAGAAAATAGCGTTTGAGCGTTTCTAAAGAAAATAAATTTTGTATTAGGGTAGGGCGCCAGCTTACTGGGGTACGAAAATTGAAAAATTACCGTATTTGAATACTAAAAAGTATTGGATTATTTTCTGGTTCCTACGTGCCTCAAGAGAAGCAATTCCGTACCAAAAAATGACAAAACGAATATTTTCATCTTTGAGGAATAAATACCATTTCTTACCGTTAGAAATAATTCAGTAGGCTAACCCTTCACTTCGATGAAAATGTTGCACAAACGATATTTACGTATTCAATATCTCAGCGAACCATCATCTCAAGTTTATTACCAAATGATGTATCATTTACAATGTGGATTTACAGCTGGATATTGAAGTACAGACTTACCGCCAACATTTAAATCCTGCGTCTGGATTGTGATCGTTTGCAGTTGTCGAGTGACCTGCGCTATTCTTTGTATAATTTAAAATTTGGTTGCTTTTTAAAATTAATTCACGTAGTATCGTAGGTTATGGTATTTTGATTTTTGTTATTCACTTATTTTAAGCTATTTTACTTTATTTAATTTATAATGTTTGTTCTTTGTGTTGCACCATATCACAATTTTTCCCCTACCACCTCCGCATACCCGTGCGAGAATTGTTGATTGTTAAACCCCACACTCTTCCCTTTTCTTCTATTTCCATTCAAAGAAGAAAACTTGTTAACCAAACGTATTTATTTGTTTAAAAATGTATAAAAGTAACTTCCAATGTACTAACACAATATAAAGTAAAAACAAAAAAACAATGCAAATGATGTTGAAAGCAAATTTTTATGCTGTTTATTCAGTATTATCAAGAGATTTCTTGAAACAATTCACAACACTTCTTTAAAAATATTTCAAGTAATTATTCAATATTATTTGCCTGTTAGCTCTTCGTAATAGTCACAAAAATATTAAAAA
The DNA here is from genome assembly GCA_017312745.1 of Gryllus bimaculatus. Taxonomy (NCBI): domain Eukaryota; kingdom Metazoa; phylum Arthropoda; class Insecta; order Orthoptera; family Gryllidae; genus Gryllus; species Gryllus bimaculatus. Next base: position 1,063,270 of record BOPP01000221.1, on the reverse strand, counting down.
AAACTTTTTTTCTTTTAAGGAAGCTACGTGACAACATCAAGACTTGAATATTGTACTGAATCACTGTTAATAATAAAAATATTGGTACAGGTAAAACAAATCAAACCTAATAAGATACGTCTTCACTCTTCCCTGTACACCCACATCTCTCCACAATTATGTACACAGCACTTGTAGACCTCGGCAAAACGTTAAATGATTTTTTTTCATTACACGCATAAGAAACAATATTTATCAAACAACTATTAATAGTACTTCTAGTTGTTGCTGCGAAAGCGATGTTGAATTAATAATTATGAAAATAAACCTCTTCAGTCTGCGTAAACCACGGTGTACACAGAAAGCGTAAATAGTATAAGACGAATCTAAGCCTTCTAAGCGTGACGTCACAAAGATGGCCACCATCACCAAGGGTTGAAATGTAGGTAGAATTTTATTGATAAGCACGGAACAAGAAAAAATTCTATAATATGTCCAGGAATATCTCTTCCTATAGATTACGGTGTGATGAACGTTTATTTGAAGCCTTTGATTTCAAAATTGTAGTTTTTAAGATCCTAAAACGCTTAGTTTAGGATTTATTTAACGATATAGCTGACTGAGTTCTGCGAGTTGCATATGATTTGCATATTTATATTCGTTTTTTAAACAAATCCTACATATTTTTGAAGTCAAAGTGCAATTTGTCACGTCTCCGTGAAATTCTCTTTCTTTAGAGATCTCAATTATATTGGTCGATTGCGTGTGAGAGCCGCAAAAGGTGTGTATAGTACTGAAACAATATAAGAGATTTGCCTAAACAATATAGGAGATTGGAGGTTACAAAGTTCAAACTGTTGGGATGAACTTGTGAAGAAAGAACAACACACAAACACACACACACAATATGTGTTAGTGGCTCCGTTCTCAGGCATTGTGCACACTAAGGTGAAGGCACACGTACACTCTCAGAAATGCCGGACGTTCACATGTCACTGGGTCAGGCACGCCAGAGAGATATGCTGCTTGCCTCTATACAATCAGCAAGCGTACTTGAGAGAATGCGCGTGCAGCTGTTTGACAGAGAACATGTCTAATGGCACATACACGTTATCACCATTTGTAATACGTTATCACTATATGTAATACGTTATCACTATATATAATATGTTATCACCATTTGCAAAGAGAAATGAATTCAGTGAATATGCGTGTGCATGGAATTGTTAATATTGCCAATACATAGCAAGGTTGAACACAATCAACCGCAATTAAACCAGTTTTACCACACATAAGCGAACGTTCAGCGGAATCAATTGCAATCAACGAATAACGTGAATGCGTAAAAAGTACATGCGTAAGTTATCCGTGAATATTATGAATAAGAGTTTGCATTGCACTGACTTACATTAATTCAGTTGAAATGTTACCCTGTAAATGCGTTGGGCACAAAGAAAAGTTACATGTTGCAAGTGGCTGAAATTGTAGGCTTTATACGTGTTGCCTCAGGAAAAATTGGATTGCGACTGAGCATGACGAGAGCTGTTGCGCAAGGCTGCGCAGAGGTCTGCCGCGCATTTGTTTTATTTGGACGAATAGTAGTGAGTTTTGCAAATGAATATTAAATTAGATAATTGTTATTGATTAACAAAATATATTATAAGGTTGTGTGGCGTTTGGAATTGTAGAAATTATTATACCACTTTCATGTTTAACTTGTTGGAGCAGTTATCTTGTGCGATAGCGTTGGGCGCTAAGCGCCGCGGTGAGAGAGTGTCCATATATCGTGGTGGAAACCGTTACGGTGGCGCGATCTGCTGCAGCACCTTCTTACAGGAACTAAAACTCCAACTTAACGATAACCAACGAGACTTAAAACGTGCGTGGCCGCTGCGTGAGTTGGCGGGTCGCAAGCAGGCCCGTAATGTTACAGAAGATTGCGTTGGAGTTCCCGCTTTCTTCGGGGCTTTCTTATATGAGCATATTATGAGTAATTGAACATTTAAAAGACGCTTTTCATATTTCTCAGAAATTAGCCAATATTTATGTGCGGAAGTTGGTGAGTCTAACCTGCAGCTATACCTGGCGACATTAGCGCCTTCTAGAGCAGCGCCCTCTAGCTTTGTCCGCCCTCCTTTTGATGGAGAGTTACAAAAGCCCAGGCAGGAAGATTCCTGAAATTGTCCACACCCGCTCTCAAGTCTTATAGATACAAACAGTTGGAAATATTTTATAAAAATCCTTTTTTTCCGCCCTTTTGAACAAACTGTTCCGACAAGAGAAATGAAAAAAATCTACGTCTAAAGTTTGAAGACAATGCACGTTTTGGGGAGCTCTGATACCGAAAAAGTGTTTTCTTAAACGTCTAACCGTCAGTCCGGCTTCCCGTCTTTCAACACCACTAGCACCTATACCGTATTCTCCATCGATCTGATGTCGGTGGCCCTTTAATTTGAAACGGATATTCTATTTTTTTTGGAATATTTTGCATCAAACGTCAAGCTGAACAAAATTCAAGACACTATTTAGACTAGCAAAAACAATAACTACGACAGTTTTATCTAAAAATTCAGAATTATATAAAGTAAAAAAAGGGCGTACATTGTTATGGGCCAACTTTCATGAAAACTCAAAAATGTCAGAAAACTAGTGCTGCGATAGAATGGCACAGACTGCATTGAACTAGTTACTTATCTAACTTATTTAGACTGGAATAGCTTCTCTGTCTTGTCCCACCGTCTCCCCAGCTACCATTTATCGCCGTCCATAGTACATTTAAAAAAATATTTTCTCAGTTTCCCAGTAACAAAATCGAAATATTTCTTAAAGAATATTATAGAAGAGTAAAACCTTGTTCTATGGGGAAATGTTTGGTGGAAAAATTCGCAGCCGTTTTTTAAAAAGTGTCTCAACATTACTAAAATGAGAAATTTAAATCTCTTTTTCGCAGAAAACTTTTGAGTTTTCGAGAAATTTCATTGTAAGTCATTTGAGGAACTTATACTCAAAAATGCAATATGTATATACACAGTGTGAGTTATTAAAAAAATACTTTGCGTAATGTTTGTAAAAACAAATAAGAATGTTATAAAATGACTTACATCATCGTAAACAATACATTCGTACCTGTGCAAAAAGTTTAAAGAAACACATGTATAACCCTTTTGTGGAAAACGGCGTTAAAGCGTTTCTGAAAATGTGGAATTCAAGATCATTTTCAAAGAAAACTTTGACATAATTGAAGCACATGTACTCATAAATCCGTACAAATCACGACTTATGTAAATATTACCAACGAGTGAGAGAGAGAGAGAGAGAGAGATAGAGATAGAGAGAGATAGAGATAGAGAGAGATAGAGATAGAGAGAGATAGAGAGAGAGAGATAGAGAGAGAGATAGAGAGATAGAGATAGAGAGATAGAGATAGAGAGATAGAGATAGAGATATAGAGATATAGAGATAGAGATAGAGAGATAGATAGAGAGAGATAGAGATAGAGAGATAGAGAGATAGAGATAGAGAGAGAGATAGAGAGATAGAGATAGAGATAGAGATAGAGATAGAGAGATAGAGATAGAGAGATAGAGATAG
>BOPP01000221.1:1026477-1059491 GCA_017312745.1 Gryllus bimaculatus | reverse complement strand
GGGAGATGTCCAAAAATTTACAATTTTGTAAAAGCAAAATAATGCAGCAAAATGAGGTTTGCGTCATTTGTTGACATCGTGTTCACATTGAACACGAACCCTATCAAAAGTTTAAAGAAAAAATTGGTGGTGCCGTCTTTAGAAAGTTTTGTTTTTTATACTGCACGTATTTCACTCAATAGGGAGTTTAAGCGCCACGCGTAAGGTAGCGGCGTTATGCACTAATAGTCACGTGACAGACCTTGAAGTCATAACGTCTTACCTTAGGCCTAAGGTACGACCTTATACCTTCATAAATAGTGCACGTCTGTGGGAGTCTCTACGGGCACCTTACAAGCGGCAAAATGGCCGCCTAGAAAGAGGAAAAGTGGTTTTTTCGAACTCTAATAAACCAATTCTCGTATGTACTATACGTTAGTACTGTACGTTACAACTATTCCTTACGAACTCCATAACGCTGGCAAAAATTAACGGCATATATTAGAGAGGTGACAGGAAAGAAATTCGCGAAAAAGATGTTCAAATCATATCTTCGGGATAGGTTATGTCTTATGCTCATAACGAACGCTGTTTTAAGGTATTTCCTATATTTTCAATAAAAGCAGACTCAAAATCTAAAACTCCATGCACAATGTGTATTTGCTGGTCTGATGACTCGTAACCTGTTTTAAATGTCTCACCACTAGCCTACACTCTTTGATATATTATGCAATTTCTCTGTTCAACGCTTGAAATTATTCCTTTGTTATAATGCATAACGCAATGTCGCAATTGCTAAAACTCTCATGAACCTTGTTCATTACAACCTTATGAAGGCGTTAGTCACGTGATCAATAGAGTTTAAGAATCTCCGTACGCATGGCGCTAAAACTCCCTAATATTGCGCGAAAACTACTATTTTTTTAAAATTTACATTACTTTAATGAAAGATATTATTAAGAAAGCAAGTTTCATTTGCAGGAAAACTCTCTAACTTTAATTTTGTAGTGGTAGGAAGAATATTTCATAATTTTGCAATTTTCGAAACTTTAAGAGCTAACAGTGAAAATCGGATCTCTGATACTTTTATAAGTGTATTCTTCTCTATTATTTTTTTTGCCACTTCTCTCTCTATATCTGTTCGGGTCTGCTTCACGTATTTGAAATTTAGTGGACTGTATGGATTGATAGATTAGTTAAAGCGGAGCAGTCTTCGAATCCCTTTGATAGCATGCAGGTTGCAGGATATACTTCCGGTTTCGCAGAAACAAAGTCTTGCAGAAACAGATTTATTCTTAGTCACGTCACTGGCATTAATACATAAATACACAGTTCAATAATTGCACTTATTACAAAGGTAAGTTCAGTTAAGGCTGCAATGTTTTCCTACGGAACATTAAAGATTTATGTGAAGCTGAGGCGACATACAGTGCCGTATTCAACCAACACTACCTAGATACCTACCGCTATCCTAACCACCTATATCTAGGTGATGTTGATTCAACTCAGGTTACAACACAAACTACTGATTAAGTTTGAGCAATTGTTGCTCCTTACGAGTCTTTGAAACTTGTAAGACTGTGACTTTTGCGAGAATTTTATGTGTATGTCTTACACGGAGCTCTGTGGACGTGTGTTTTGCATGCTGTCAACTGACGAACTGATTTCTACTGGCGGCAGCTATGTCTCCAAGAGTCTCTGCGCATCAAGATGCAGTGTGGGGGAGCTAATACCTTATCACAGATTAGCGTTTAGATTTAGATTTATTAATAATTCTGCAATTAAGCTCGAGAACTTGCAGGCAGAATACACTAACGTAACATTACAGAACTTAACAACTTTACAAAATCTACAAATTTTACAAATGCACGTGAACATTTCACCGTGCAATCTTTTATAGCTCTCCACTTCACCACACTTCACATCAGCGCACTGCGAAACACCGAGCTGTAATGTCTTTCTTCACACTAGTTTCCCTCAGTTTCACAACGCTACTGCACTTCACGCCAGCTGTACTGCACATAATAATAAATGAATAAATAATAATAATAATAAATTAATAATAACAACAACAACAACAATAATAATAATAATAATAATAATAATAATAATAATAACAACAATAACTTAATTACATAGAAGACGTAGTTACTTACAATAAATAATATTAAATATATTTATAACACACATATCAAAATTCAGGAAACTAATTTATTTTTAAATTTGTTCAGGCTTTGCGGAAAGGGATCGACGATTGCCATAGGCAAACCGTTCCCGTCTCTAATAGTTCGATTCGCGAATGAATATTTCCGAACGTCCGTTTTCTGAATTCTTGTCTGAATTTTGTGCATGTGATCCGCTCTTCCGAAATATGTAGGTTCCCCTAATCGACTTTGAATTTATTTCCACGCTCGAAGGCCTGTGTACGCTTTATACATTGCATACAGACGTGATTTTAATCTCCTCATTTCGAGTGACCCCCATACCCCTTTATTCTTGGTACCCCTGAAAGTAAAATTTCGTGCTCTACGATGTACCTTTTTCAGATTCTTTTGCTGCAAAATTCTGTATGGGTCCCAACATACCGTTCCATATTCTAATACGGGTCGCACTAATGACATAATATGCTAGTTCTTTGGCTCTCACTGTACTCTTTTTCAGTATCCGCATAACAAAATGTAAAGATTTCCAGGCTTTCCCAACAACGAAATTGACTTGATATTTCCAGCTCAATTTATTGTCTAGGTGTATTCCTAAGTATTTGCAAGACGTGGCTCGAGATATAACATTATTGTTCAGTTTGTACGCAGATTTATATCAACTTCGACCCCCACGAAACGTGATGGACTTGCCCTTTGAACTGTTTATTTCCATGCCGTTTGTTTCTGCCCAGATATGTAATTTGTCTATGTCTCGCTGCAAAATATCCTCGTCCTTCTCTGAGTTGATTACGTAGTCATCTGAAAAGACTCGTACGTTTGAAGCTACATTAGTCGACAATTCATTCACGAAGGCCAGAAACATGAACGGATTCTGGAAGAGTCTCGAAGCATTTGAAGCTTGTGGCAGTTGGGGCGATAGAATTTCGGAGAAGCGCTGTGGCGACACGGTCGCTTGCGACACAGCGTGTAAGCGGAGGCAGCATGAGACACCGAGCGTCTCTAAAGAGCTTCCTGTGAAAGCTGTAACGGATTCTGTCCCCTAAGCATGTAGAAATAAATTTCCGTATAATTTTCTTGCTTTGCTGTGTGGTCCCAAACAATATCTTGCTTACTTTTTTGTTAGATTGAATTTCACAAAATTAACAATTATCATAGAGGTGCCCAGTGGGGATATCCTCGATCAGAATTAGGGATATGAAAGTGCTCTAATTTATAAATACTTGTAACTTTGAGCCACTATTAATTTTAATTAATACATAAAAAACTAATTATCATATGTAAATCGGTAATTCCACTGATCTGGTTAAATAAATTTAAAAAATTTCGTACAAGATATTTTTAAAAAAATGATAGCCATTGTTGATAAAATTTGAAAAATTTCTCAGGGGCTTCATGTAATGTAACCTCACAATTATATAAAGTTATTGAAAATCGCATAGCTAAGAGTCTAGCCAGCAGATCGATCAGGGATTATCAATTTTGAAAAAAAGAAACAAATGTACGATTAGTTTAGGCACTAGTGTTGTTCACAAACGACAGAGACTGCGGATGGACGGAGAGTGGGTACGGACGCGGAGATTGGGATTTTGAAAAAAAAAAATTTGTGAATCGTATTTTCGTTGAAATTTCGAAGTTGATCTCCTGCAGCAATAGAAAACTTTCTGTATATCACTCCGTAAGTATACAAGAAATTTACTGATAATGTAATTTATCTTAATTTAATTTACATGTTTTAATTCTATAACAGTGAATTTACGAAGATAAGTACCGTAATTCTTTTTTCGTGGAGACTAGGATCATTTTTAAATTTTGGTTAGGATAACGAATTTTTATGGCTTTTTTGTGTATTAGCTATTAGAATATGTCCTAAATTTTTTATTTTGAACAATCTAGTTTTTCAAATGAAAGAGCCGAAATAACTTTGTTGCCAAAAGAACTTGAGCCATATTTTAGAAAAATTGGGAAACTTTCGCCTTTTCCCCTGCAATAGCAATACTCTCTCTGTACTATGTAAGCAGAAGATGAGAAGGTAAAAAATGGAGCTTATTTTGAGAAACGTCAAATATAACGTTTGAAAACTGGGTCAGCCTTCATATGAAGTATCACCAAAATGTAAAGAATGATTTTCATAATCGCAGAGCTTGGAGTCGGGCCAGATCGTTTGAGAAGAATCCTATAATTAGTTCAGGCATATTGTGATGCAAACACTAGACGGACGGACAGAAAGACTATCGTATTTTTGAAAAAACAAAACAAAACAATTTTTTTGTGGTATCAGGGGATTTAGTATTGACATTTTTGACATCTGGGAACATTTTGAAATCGATTTTCGGCAACTTAACTTTCTCTATATTCCCTATTATATATTGAACAACAGACAGGTAATCCAATAAAATTTTAATTGCTTTAAGTTAATGCAGATCTATCTGATAATACTTATTTTCAAGAAAATTCTGTGAATGGTTTTGCTATATTATGTTACACATTTAAGTCTGGCAAATGTAGTATTAGAAAAATACTTTTTCGGTATCATATCTTTGAATACGTACATCACCGTTAAAATTTCGAGATCGATTGTTTCGTAGGTGACTGTGAACTACGTGTGTATCAGATTGTTAAAAAACTTTGTTTTCACCCCTTCTTTTTACTTCCGATTCTGCTTTAAGGTATTTCTTATGAGTGTGGTGTTGGCAATGGACACAAATGCGAGTAATACATAAAATAAAATGTTATTTATTTTTCATATAAACAAAACTAATACAGATTTATGTAATAAAATTTTCTTGTATTGCAGAATGAAGTACCAAAAAAGAATTCTCATCGTAAAGGAGATGTAATGATTTTGAAGGCATTATCAGATAAGGCGTGGGAGAATGAAAAGCGAAAACAAGAATGTTCTAAGAAAGATTCAAATGATATGCCTAATATTCCAAGTTCATCTGATCAAAAAACAGCACCATCTGGATTGCAAGAAAACCAAGCCCTTTGGCTGAATGATATCAAAAAACATTTTGAGGTATTTCCTGGCCATCACTCGTGTAAGAAATGCAAGTTTATTATAACTCACAACTTCACCATGGAGGATAGGCTGCACCCAAGGGGTTCTAATTGCGAGCTGTGCAGCAAGGCTCTGTTTCATAATCAGGGTATTAACAACGATGAAGAGGAGCTGTTGCCTATATGCAACCTGTGTAAGAATCTGTTGAAACACTTATATAAACATGAAGTTGAAAAAACGAGCTTGCCCAGATTTATATGCATATCTTGTGATCAGCCTTTTGAGGAACAAACCTTGTACATACACCATGTTAAGAAGCACAGAAAAAGGCTTCTGAAGTGCTCACTTTGTTCAATGTACTTCACCTCACGTTATGATATGGGGGATCACATACGACTGCATATTAGGGATGGTAGTTACTTTTCTAGGAGACCAAAGGTTGATCGAGAAAAGTCTCTTTACAATTTATTATCTTGAGAATATTAACATATTACTCTGTATTCTAAAAAGTTGTTCTGAAACTTGAAAGAATGCTGATGAAATGCATTCTTTGGGGGCCTATATTGTGTTCACATGAGATCAAAGTCCTGTGAACAAAAAAATCTGGAAATGTTGATTCATAAGAAATTTTCTTAGAAAGATTGTGATTTCTTAGTATGTAGAATAAATACAATGAAGAAATTTCAAACATAGTCCACATAGCTTAGTGTGACTACCTATTTACAGATGTGAATATTTTCCTCTTTAGAAAAAATGTAGCTAGAGTAGTGGTTTGACATGGAACTGAATTAGCGTAGTTTGTTAGACATTTTACTTACTGAAAATGTTATTTAATTTTCTTTTTAGTATGACAGAACATGGTGCATCCACATACAGATTTTTTTCTTGAAATAAAGAAAATATCTTTTGTTTATAAAAAGTACTTTGAAAGAACTTTAACATGTTAGGAATGTGAGTGGTTCTCCACATTCTAGAACATTTACATCAATTCAGTTCTCTTCATCTAATGAGAGTTTGTGAAAATTATCAATTTAATATAATTGTACTTGATGTAAATAAATATACCTTTTCTTTGGGTTGGACAATATTTGAATGTACGTAATTGTTCAGATTATTCATGTCAATTTCTAAATTTGATGGAGACTAATGGCAAAATAATTGAGGACCCTCGGTATTTTATTACAAATGAATGTTTCAGATATATGTTTGCAAAATTTGTAATTTTTAATACTAGTTAATTTGAGTTTGTAAAGCAATCGAGTTATTGTTAATTAGTATTAATTCGACATTAAGTAATCAAAAATGTGTTCTCAGTGAAAATGTATATCTGATATGTATTTGATATAAGATGAGTTACTAAAGTTGAATATCATAAAAATTACGTTGAACATTTCCTGTCCCTAGTGTAAATTACCAATACCTCTCTGTAATCTGTACAAGAATCTATATTATCATTGTATCACAGGTCATTTGAGTATGGTGAAAATGAACCTTCGTCGTGATAGTTGCAATACATTTGTAAAGTATAGTTTTGTTGCATTTACATTTGTATATTTACATTATTTTTATCATGCCCGATCTTTCTGCCCATTCACAGGACCATGCTCAGACACACCATGCTCCTGTTTTATCTGTATTACCATTGCATCTTACTTAAATACACGTGAGGTGCCAGTTGTAGGAATACCGTTGGCGCGGAATGGAGAAGGGAACACTGCACAAAAAAGAAGATTCTTGCATATATCCCTATATGTATAACCTGTCCAACCATCACTCGCAGACAAACTCCCTTCCGACAAATTCAAACAAATAAAAATCTACGGAAATAGACACGTTTTCTTTTCTTAAAGCTGTCGCCTCATCCATGGACCAAAACGAAGTACCTTTTGGAAAATTTTTAGATCTTTCAGAAGCTTTTGACGTCAATGATCATAACATTTTACTTTCAAAATTACCTTCGAATGGAATTCGTGGTATTGCTCTAGATTCATAATGTTCATACCTTAAACAACGATCTCAGAGAGTAGAAATACCTTACTGGAATAACGGAACATTAAGTATACACCTTTACGATTCTTTGCTAATTGCACGTGAAGTTCTGCAGGGATCGATTTTAGGTCCTATTATCTTCCTACTATACTACTAACGATCTACCCTCGACGATTAGAAACGGAAAAAGAGTTCTCTTTGCGGATGATACGAACATTCTTTGCAATAAAGAAACCTTAAATAATACAATATCAGATATTCCAATTTGTTCCGTAATAACAAATTAATAGTAAATGAAAAGACAACGGTTTCAATGCAGTCGTTCATTTCATTTTATCAGCTCTGTACTTCATTGAAAATTAACGGTTTGCCACTGACTGATGTTTTAGTAACCAAATTGTTAGGTCTTTCAATTCAGTCTAACCTTAAATGAACACTAAATTAAGTTCTTTATGTTACGCTTTCAGAGTTTTTTTCAAATTCAATCAGCCTCCATACTGCTCGTTGTGTATATTTCGCGAATGTTCATTTCCGCTTGAGATACGGCATAATATTCTGGGGAAATACATCTGATAGCTCCCAGACTGTTATATTACAAAAAAGAATTGAACGAATAAGTAAATTCCACTCACGTGGTTCTTGTAAGCCTCTCTTTATCAAAATAGGTATTTTACCATTACATTGTCTCTTGATTTATGAATAAGTGGTTTTTGTCGAAAATGACTTACTTAGGAGCGGGAATACATTTTCAGCAAACACTGATGTCTATAATTACAGCACTCGACATTGTAATCATATTCATCGGGCGTCAGTATCAACAGCTCAGTACAAAAAATTCACATACAATACATGTTCATTATTTTACAACACCTTGCGATATCACATTAAACGATTAAATTCGACACAAAAGTTTAAGTCCCAAGTAAAATCTTTTCTGCTGCACAACTGTTACAAATAGAGACTATATCGAGCATCCAAAAGGAACGTAACATTAATTTTAACAACGCCATTTAGTATATTATTTGCCATTTGGATAGTATAATTCTAAAGAACCTGCAACAAGTATTGTACTTATGCTTCTGGGTCAATGACCCGCATTTCGATCAGGTTTTCGTCCAGTTTCCCTGATCCTCGAGCAAATGCTAAGATGGCCCCTTGTTTTGTTTCTGGGCATAAATATGACTTCAAACTAACTTCTCCCCATAGCACGTTACACACAGTTTTTAATTGTTTTTGACGTAAATACATAAAAAAATATGTTATTCAACGCGTCTAGGTGTCCTGATGGGGAATGTATTTTTTGCTGATGCATCCAGATTCTAAAATATTTCTTGAAGAGTAGTGTTTTTTTTGGGAGGGAGACGTAAACAACTAAAATCTTTTTGAGTGATTTGCGGCACCTACAGATCAATAACTCATTCTATTCCTCTTGAAAAGACAAACCGATTGGCCAAATTCATCGCCACTTCTGACTAGGATATTCCAGAAGTGAAGAAAAATACAAATTTTTGATTTTTACATTGCACTGACGAGTACGTGAAATGCTGTGAATTACAATACTCTCTTTCCATCAGTTGCATGAATCGTTAGGACTTCATTCGTCTGATTGATAATTAACACTAATTTTGCATTGAACAACTGTAACATGTTTAAAATGTATTTTCTCAACGAACTTGCCAAACGTTCAAACTGTGTGTGATTGGAATGTGTTACATGTCTGTGAACCTGTATTTAGAAATGCAAGCTTGAATGAAAGCATGTTAGAAGAGCATTTCTATAAAAGTTTCGTGTTAGGAAATAATAACAAAAGTAATGGGATGCATTGTTGACAGAGGTTCAATGGTATTTTTAATTTTAAAAAAATGTTAAATGTGAGATTTACAAATTCTATTGTGTGTAATTAGTACGTGATTTTGTCACGGCCTACTTGATTCTCAAAAGTAAGATGTTTTGCTCATTGTAATGAGTTGTGGTTCCTCGTTTCTGGTGTGAAGCTAGTATGTGGCTTGGCTGCCCACTTGGTAGTTTGAGCCGGGAGAAATGTTTCTATTTTTCAAATTTAACAATAATTAGGAAGCAGATATGCTGCATTTCATAAAATAAGGTTTTGATGAATTTGTAAAATAGATTAACAAATTTCTAGTGAGCACCTTATGATTCTGTGTTCCATGCAGGAGTGTTTTTAGTGATGTTTGTTTTCCTGGTGAATGTGTATTACTTCTAATTAATTATTGATTAGGTGCAAAATGCATTTTGCATAGTTAAATCCGCAAAATTATTTCTTCTAAATTCCAGTGTAAATGGATGGTCATATTTTGAATTATTTCCAGTAATATTGTTCCTAATACAAAGGTATGTATAATTTATAATTTTTCATTATCATTTACTGTTTAAATAGGTACATTGTATTTTAGAACTCCCTTCTTTGAAATCGTGATTATGAACACGTATTTATGATTACAAAAGCTGACTAAGCATGTTCTTGGAGCTTCTACTTGATAGGTATGCCCGATACTTTTTCCTATAAAATATTGCATTCATAACATGTATATATGCAAACTTTTATTACAATTCAAAATTCATGAATGCAAAATTTTATTGGAACATTCATATGAACATGAAAATAAAGAAATGTTTACACAATTAAAAATAATTTCATATACATTAACAGTTAATGTTAATGCACTTTTAATTACCTTTTTTTAATGGCAGAGGTAGTTCTATATTTTCATCTTCATTTTGATTATATCTGAAATCTATTATTCGACATATTAGTGGCTCTCATTGTTTGGACATATGGGCCTCGTAAAATAATAATCTGATCAAGTCTCTATGAAATGATGATTTTGGAAACAAACTCGTTTTTATCAATTGATATTCTGTTAGTCTACTTGAATACAATAGCATTTTTAACTCAATCGACATGATCGGATGATGTAATTTGGCAAAACATCAACAGATCGTGTATTCTTTTATATTGATATTATGCCGTTTTTACCAAATGAACAAAATTTATACAACAAAAGACAGAATACACGTCTACTTATACTGATTTGTAGTAACTATAGGTAAGCTATTGTGTACGTTATTTAGACTCGTGGACAGTAATTCTGTTGACTCTAGTAGTCAAAGTAGTGATGGCAGTTTAGGGAACCGCAGTGGAATGATTTGGGTAGGCTACTCCGTCGCACCGAGTTTTACTCAGCAGTTCTGCGCAGCACAAGTTTGCGTCACGAAACACGTGACCACAGCAAGGACACTTCTTTTGAATAGTCAGTCCAGACGTCGCCCGCCATGTTGCATGGAGAGCGAGAAGTGTTGAGAAGCATTTTGAAAAGACATAAGTGACAATTTTCAACGAAAAGTAAGACATTGACTTTGTAATTGAAATAAAAGTTGCAATATTTAAAAAATGCTTCATATATCTGTTTCAATGACTTGTAACAAGGTGATGACTGTTTTGGCAAATTGCTTCATTTAAAATTCCCCCATATAATGTGACGCAAACTGGTGTCTGAAGCTCATTCGCTGAAGTCAGATACGATGCAAAAGAGCCCCCCCCCCGGGTACCAAAAACTTGGCAAGGGTGTGATATAAATTTCTTCAAAGAAGAAAGCAATGGTCTACGTAGAACAGAATATCTGTTCCCAATTGAAAAGCAATGGTGATTTGTGGATTGGTTGCAGAAGAAGCGACGATAGTTGGGAAGTAATCAAACATTCAAATGATGAGGTCGCGACCTATGTTTCGCTGACTGAACGTCACGACCGCAGTACTGGGACTAGGAATACGAAGTTTGTATCTGCTGACGAAGGTAAAAGTTTTTTCATTGGTAATAAATAGTGCCCTAAAATTCAGGCATTTATTTCACCCAACATAGGTAGGCAAAGCGAAATTTCTTTACAAAAATAGGCTTGTAGAAGAGGCATTTATTCTGGCTAACGTAATTGTGTAAAAAGGCAAGAAAGCCATGAAAAATAAAATTGTAAAATGAATTATTGTAAAAAATTTAAAAAATGTTTTTCATTTTCTTCTATTCAGGAAACTGATAGTTACGGCAGTTTTGTAACACATTTAATTTTCTTAAACACTTGAACAGTAACTTCAAGTGTGATGTGTGAACTAGCATTCAATTCAATTAACTTACATATTTGTTAATTAATATTTATTCAGTTGTCCAGCCCTAACTCCTCCAGCCTGGAGGCTGGAAACATTTCCACCAGCATCACTATTTTTCGTGTAGAGTACTTCTCTGGGCAATGAACTTTTACCAAAAGACAGCTTCGCTCTGCCAGCTAATGTCGACAACCGAATGGTAACGAACACAACCATCTGCATTATAAATCGAGGCTCAGAGGATTGAGGCCATTCCGAAGCTTATTTGTCGGGACACCGGGACAAAAGGAAGAAAACCTTCCATAAACCGGGGCGTCGGGGACCCTAGAGGAGGAGCTAAGAGCCAACGTGGAAGTAGCGAGAAGAACAACGCACATCGCTGCTATACTCCAATTTAAAGGTTGTGTCTCTTCAAGGTCACGAGCGGGAAGGAAAGGGGGACAACATCTGTCAATCAGGAGCATCAATACCAAAACTTTTAAGTCGTAATGAAGCTCCCGATTGCAGGTCAATGCCCTCCTCTCCGTCCCGCTCGTGATCCTGAATGGACACTATCCTTAAATTGGAGTATATATGTGTTCGTGACGAGCTTCCCGTTAGCCAAGCTGACTGGTCGCCAGGAGGGGAGTCGGCTGTGGGTGCGATGATCACATTTTTCTCTCCGATGAGAAGCAGAGTAAGCGCAGCTCCAAGCAATACGAACCAAATTAAACGAAGATAAATGTCTATGACTGACTCAAAATGCTTCCTGACTCATACCAATTAACGAATGCACAGGAAATAAAAAATTCTAAAATTGGAACAAACAGTAGCCAAATTTGAAAGTAAGTTTTACAACAATAAACATATATACCCAAACACTATCTTATTTAATATAGGAAAAATGTAGTATATCCAGGTAAAACATTAATATTTCGTAAAGTAAATTCAAACCACCTTACCACCTTTTGCTTCTCAACATAACCAATTTCTTTTCTCCCTCAAATCTAAAATACAACGCATATGTTATGGAATATGATATTTTTGGATCATATCTCCGTATTGTTTTTGTCAGAAACGTTCGAAGTTGGTTTCTAGTATAATGCCACGAACACTTTTGAAGTATCAGATCAGAATGATTTAACTCCGTAAGTGCTTAGGATGATAATATATTTACTCGAAATGACACTCTTTACTTCACTTCGGCCATACGTCGCCCACGAGTGCCACAAAGTGGAATGTACACCCTGAAGCAAAGGTTCACATTTCGAATAAACACATTGCCGCCGTACGCTCTTAAGGAATTAATGAATTTTGATCAGTTACTTCTCAGTTTTAAAACCATAAGATTGAAAAAGTGCAACATTTTGTAATAGGTCCAAATACGCTTTGTTTGAAATGAGTCTTAGGGCAACGACAACTGCCACATTCAAATTGAGAGAAATCAGAAACAGATTGGAATATATATTCAAATTGGAAAATATCTAATAAAATCCAGATCCAGCAGAAATAAGAAGTGGGTGAAGGAGCAAAAGGAGATGAAGTCGAACAAAGAGGCGGAGATGATAAAAAGTGGGAAGAGCAGATCGGACAAACCAACTGATTCCAAATTTCCGTTTGGTTTCCAAATGTCCAATAAATCAATAAACGTTCCAATGCTTTGCATTCATAAAATTTCTATTTAGGTTACTCTTGTAATTGCTCTGTTTGAATAAACTTGGTCTCAAAATGAATGTGTTGGTTCTCAATTTGAAAGTGTTTGACAACAATTTGAAGTTGAAAAGGTATATAGGCGAAAAATTCATGTAAATAAATCACCAGCCTTATTTTAGATTAGCAATATATAATTCCTTTAAGGTTTTGGCCTTAGGAGAATGGATTTCCATATTATGTAATTTTTCAATTTCGTCGTGGCCTGAACATTATCGAAACTTTATAGACAGTTCCAAGGCTGGAAGCGCTGTTGCTGAGGTTATTTGTGAACAGCGAGTGCACTGCAATTTTGACGAACTTAAATCGGGCGCGATAGCAGTGCCGCTCGTGATACGGAACTGACGTAATTTGCACTCTAGCTCCACCAATTCACAAATTTACGTTTTCGTAGTCAATACGCCCAAATGTTTATTTCTTCGACAATAATTAGAATTATCCCCCGAGGTCCGACTAACCGGAAGCACAACCTTTTAAATGTGCCAGTCAAATTCCATTTGTTTTGAAAACAGCGTCTAATCACCTGAAATTACTAATCTTGCATACTAAATGTGAATACGTGAACGAGCTAGAATATACTACATCGCGTGGCTGTCCCAACGGTTTCAGCGCTCTTGGTGGACGCTCGTCGAACTAGGCCGCCATGTTTTTTTACAGTCAAACCATGAAAGGTGCCTGATAGCGTGTAGAACGATTGTATTGAATCGACATGTTATTTGTATCTGATCTTATTTCTATATTGTGGTCTTTTTGTTTATCTGTATTTAAATTGTACTGCCTGACAAAAACATGATGCACCCAGAAGGAGTAGTCCAATATTATCTCATTTTGTTATACATGCATACCATTGAGGTACGAGTAAATGATTAGAATAGCACGTCTCTGGGACGACGTTACTCACCCGCGGTGCCAAGCAGACAGCTCATCCACCTATTTATTGCATTTGATAGAATTGTGGGACTTCATGGGGCTGGTTGGTCGTATCGTGCAATTGCCAGGGATGTGGACTAATCAGATCTTACAGTGGCCCGATGTTGGAATCAATGAGTATATGAGGGCACCCATGCACGTCGTCGGGTCGACTATGAATCCCCGATCGAGGTCCTATGGTGCGCCAAGCAGTGCTGAATCCCATGACGTCGGCACTCGCCCTAGGCGAACAGGCTCTGGCGACTCTACATCATCCCGTGAGTTCCCGCACAGTGGTTAGACGACTCGCATCCCCCGGATTGGGGTGCCCCCTCCATGCGTTGGTTGGCATTGACACAAGAACACCGACGTCGGCGTTTGGATTGGCGTCAGGACCGGGAGGAATAGACAGAGGACGGAATGGACCGGACGACGCATCTTGTGCAGTTACGTGCAGTTACGCTTTGCCATAATGTCTGATGACCATCGTGTTCGAGTATGGCAAGAATGAGATGAATGGCAGAGACAGCATCTTGTCCATATTGTGGAGAGACACAAAGTCGTAAACTCAGGCATCATTGTGTGGGGAGCAATCGGATAAGCGTTCAAATCACTTGTAATAGTGATTAGACAGACGGCACGACTATTCTTTACGGATATTCTGCGTCCGCACATCCTACCCCTTACGACACAGCATCCTGGGCCAGCGTCACAACAAGATAACGCATCCCCACACACAGTACGTGTCTTTGGGCTGCCCAGAGTATGTTGAGGCCCTCCCGTGGGCTGCAAGATAACAGGACTTGTCCCTTGTCATTGAACGTTGGATGGGATACAACTTCAAGGGGAGTCCGTCGCAGTACCATCCTGCAGGATCTGAAGGAACAGCTGCAATAACTGTTCTCGTTCCAAGAGAGGATCCTCAAGTCAACAAATTCTCAAGAGAGGATCCAAAGGCTGTTTGACAACATTCTGAACCGCATAAGGGCATGAATTGCAGCCTGAGGAGATGCGACGCCCTACTAACCTGGCGCTAACTTTACACCTGTAACTGCCAACGGATTTGTCCCTTTCATCCCACAATGTAATTACTTCAAAACATCACATGATCTTGCAGCATATGTGATATCATTTACTTTCAACCACTGCTCCTGGGTGCATCACATTTTAGTCAGGCAAAGTTCATTAGCGGTTAGAATAATAATATTCACAATGAATTCAGTATGTTCGGCATACAACTGTTCGCCGATTTATTTGTGATATGTTTATTTGCTTCTTATTGCAATAACATTCACTTTAATTACAATAACATTTTAATAACTTCCATTGACGTGACAATAACTGATGTAGGAAGCAACGTGTTTTTAAAGTTTCTCAACTCGCTCTACTTACGAAATCTGATTTTGTGATTGTGATTTGATTAGTGTTTGTTCGTGAAGCACAGAGTAAGAGGATTTGCATTACGCGCGGCCCGCGCCCACCCGGCCTTAACCAGCGTCAAACGGAATACTACGATATTTACTTGGCTGCCCGGGTGACGCCGCGCCCATGGCGAAGGTGCCGACCATTCGGTCGCCATTCTGCGACCTTCCTCAGGGCGTAATGCATTGCGGCGTCACCCGGACAGCCAAGTAAATACTGACTCCGGCCGCGGAAGCCCTCGCTCTCACGGAACACTACGAGTCGGTGTAGCTCTGTTTCTCCAGAGCGCGCTGCATGGACTGCAAAGCCCGTGCCTTCGGTTTGCTGCAAAGAGCCTCTCTGCGTAGTACATGGAGCGAGGTGTCGCGCGCGGTGTTGCAGCGTCGTTGTGGATGAGAGCGCGGCTCGGCCGGGGAGACGCAGCCGCGGAGCGAGCAGATCCGCGCGGCATGACGTCCAGCCGCCGCCCGTGCGCCGCGCCCGCGGGCAAAGGCCCAGCCGGCGGCAGGGCGATCGTCGCCGGCGCCATCGACAGAATCCTCAGAGACGGCGGCTGCTCCGCGGGCACCATCAGCCAAATATTGAGGAACAGCATGAAAAATGGGCCGTTTGCGAACGGGGCGATGCGGTTTACTCACGCTGACGGGAGCACTGGTATCGCGATAACGAAAGGTACACCTTAACCTCTTTGACGCTTTGAATACTGGAAGTGGTTGGTTGGTTAATGGGTGATTCCGCGTACGTCAACTGCTAAGGCTATTAGTCCCGTAGATGTAGTGCACGTTTTATCGCGGGAGGTGGCGGTGATCTTCCTCCGCTAGATGGCGAGATCCGGCTCCGACCTACCTGTCTTCTAGCCGGGTTTTCCCCAACCAGGTATCTCTTAACTACCGGGACACCGCCTCAACCGGGACAACCTCTAAACTCACGGACGGTCTCCCGGCATGTGTGATGGTGTAGTGCATGTAGGTGTAAGTAAAGGATAGAATAAGACAAGAAATGGGAAGGAAAAATTGCGCACGGTCCGTGGCCCGTTTGTTAGGGCACTCTTCTGGCATGTTCCTAGTGTTGATCTGCGAAACCACGGGAAACTACCGATCACAGCAGACAGCCGCTAGAATTCTCCTCCAGACAGCAACGGTACTCGGCCTACCTATCTGGCTAGTGTCAAAATTCGTGCCATCTTTGGGACTCGAAACTAGGACTTCCCGGTCACAGACACTGCAGTAACGTCAGTTGATACCTTGAGCCACCTCTCCCGGTAAGAAATGTGCATGTAAATTTTGTGAGAAGTAAAAGGAAATATTTCTGACGAATAATGGTTTTGATTGCAGAATTGTTGTTTTTCACAAACTAAAATACGAAAGTATCCGGCTTGCATGTTTAATTCTTTCGAACTTTTGCATTTGAATCTTTAAAATTTATATTTTTCAAAATAAATATCCCATTTCATTGCATTTATTAAATAATGCCTTGTCTGTTCTTGCAATGAAAAATGATGTATCGTGTATGCGAAGAAACGTGACAAGTCTAAAAAAATACCATTTTGTTGGAGATTGTGAGCAAAGACGTTTATCTCGCAGCCAAAACCAAAATATTGTACTGTAAGTCTGATTCTTTTTATAGAATATTTTAATCTTAGGTGAGTAGCGTTTTCTAAACATGTTTCTTTATTTAACTCAAATATGACCATAGTAGTACCAATAGTACTAATATAATGAGGCGTCGCCGATGCTGTAAACTGTTTTTAAAATACTTTCGTATGTTTAAAATTTCTTGCGTACTTAATTTCTTTCATGCCTAGCTTTGTTCATATATGTTCTTTCAATATCTGGCCTTTGAACTCAATTTGAACTTACTTTCATTTACCTACGAATCGTAGTAACTGATAATGTTATACTCCCACTCAAAAGTGTCCAACGTATGGGATATGAACTGATAATATTGTAATCTCAAAATTATAATCGCCATAACAAATTCTACAGGTTCTGCAGGTATTGATGATACGAATAGTTAGATTTTAGTACAACTACATTTGTTACGTTTTTTGCTAATGTGCACAAAAATGCACGTAGCACAATTTCATTAGCACACATGCTAAATTCAAAAATGTAGATCATTTCCAATTAGTTCCAAAAATTCCGCCGCAAAATCTTGCACAACTACATTTGATTCTTCCCAGGATTTTTTAAACTCTTTTATATATTTCTCCGCTAATTTCTGAAGAGATTAAACCTCCACAGTCTAATTTATGTTCACTTCTACTTGTGTAGTTTTGTATGCGAATCTATGAAAACATTTAAACGCTACTGTTTTGTTATTTATGTGCATAAGCTGTTAGTTTAGTTTAAAAAGAATAAGTTGTGGGGCACATTAATTAGAAAATCTATTTTTTTTCTTAAGAACGTAATAGTGAGAAGTTGTTCGTAAGAACGTTCATTCATTGTCTAGCATTACTCACAGTTTTGTTTTCTCCATAAAAACGTGAAATTCTTAAAATTTAATAATTTTGTAATTCTTCAAATTTAATACTGTTTGTAGGTTTTCGCAATTTAATTTTAAAACAAAGATAATACGAATGAAAATAAAATGAATGGCAATTCAATTGTTTAGTTAAAATTGGCAACAGTGTTTCCAAAGGAAATTATGGCGTATTGAGAGAAAATTGTCTTTGGGTACTGGCGTTTAATCAACGCCTCCTACATAGATCTATTTAGGTGACATTGATTTAATTAAACACGAAAAAAGAAACGTTTATGGAAATTTCTCTTATTATTATGGCCGCGGTTCTGAAAAAACGATTATCAGTTCCCCCTCAGAGAACCGAGACGCGTCGAATGCTATTGTGGCGTCTTTCCGGAGCAATGAAGCACAGACGTGAACGTTTGTAATTTATTGAGTATTTATTTGAAAAATGCTCCAAACCTGAATTACTATGTACAGATAATTACAATAAACAATATTGACAAGGAATGTTCCTGGTTAGCACCACCGCTGGCCCGATAATTAGATTTCTTATTCAGTGTGATGCACCAGTAGCCTACGTGAACATACAAGAGAGTATGCCGCACCTCCCGTCTCGACGTAGCACTCCGGTTTCAGTTTCCTGCCTCAGTAGCCTATGCAATCAAGTGCAGTGCGCACAATACACACGACTTCCTACCGACGCGCCCAAGAATCAGAAGAAGGAGTTTAGGTCCGGGGCCCGTTTATATTACCTTCTGGGCCGGCTGACGGAACTGCGTCATTTCGCTGTTTCCGCCGACGTGTTTCCGCAGCTGGCCTGCCTACGGGGTTCCCAACTTTGCCGCAAGTGGTCTACGGGGTTCACAAGTGGTCACCCATGACACGGCACCCCTTCCCTTCCGCTCCTTAGGTTTGCCATTGTTCAGCCCGGTTCAACTCTTCCCGCCAGCGCTGTCCATGAACATGAAATGCACGTGGCTGATATTTGTCACGTTTGTACAAGGTGACTGATATGACGCCACAGTATCTCATATGTCTCGATTTGTATACGGGAAGTGGTCTAACCGTGAGTGACGGACTCGCACATACGCACAGTCAGTGTTACTCAATTACTGTGTAGGGATGCATCTATGTATGGGGACCAACCGTGCGTAATAGCTCGTGGATGCGGGTCATCCATTTCACTCATGATTTCGTTCCATTTTCCTGCGATTCTCAGAGACAACGCTGAGTGAGTGGTTTGTGTTTTTAACAATAAATATGGCACTTTCACCCTTCGGCAATCCTCCTACGTAGTAGGGTACCTCCAACCGTAAATGTGAAGTGTATTTACTAGACAAAAAAAGTTGGCTTGCTGAGAACTCGAGACAATAGAGGGCAGTTCGGTTAATGCGAAATCGACTAACCGTAGAATTAGAGATTAAGTAATTTTAAGTTCATTTCTTTCGTTGCTTACAGATTTAATCTTTCTCTTTTGCCAAAAGAAGCAAATATGAAGTGGGCTGTGAATAACTATAAGCATTGTAACCTTTGGTCAGGAAACAAAACACACAGAAAACCCTTTTTGACTGATTTAAACGTCACTGCCTGGAGAATCGACAAAGCTAGTTATATAACAAGTTGACAACTTTGACATTTTTTCAAATCCTCTCTCAGCTTCCGATGATGAAGTGATTGGCTGATCTAGGAAGCAGATTTTATGCTTCCAAGTTTTGACGTTTGGAGTGTGTGCTGAGCTAGTAAGCAGCACCAGTCCAAACTCTGATACTGAGCATATCTTGCCGCCAACATCTAAATGCTTTGTATGGATGCGTGATAAAAATGTGATACGTGCCGCAGTCGTGACATGGCATTGCGAGGATATTCGCGCCTCAAAAATTCGCCACAATCATTTGGGTTTAATCCCGCAATCGGAGCTCATGAAGCTGTCTTGTTCTTTACAGACCTCTGGGAGCCGAGTCAAGAGAGCCAGTGTTCCTTAAAGATGACCGTCACTAGTCTTTGTATCTATGGGGAAATACCAACATATTTTATTCTTTTCACGAACACTGTCAATATTACTTATGAACACATTTCATGACTTTACAATATGAAGGAACCTCATTTATAAACCCTCAAAATGTGCTGTTTCAATATTAAACCTTAATAAAATATATTTACTTCGTAAAATCTAAAATACTATATAATAATAATAATAATAATAATAATAATAATAATAATAATAATAATAATAATAATTTTGTAAAGCGAATACTGGCCAACTCGGGCCAAGCTACACGTTATTCACCGAGGCCCAAATCTATTTATCCTGGAGAGATTAATGTGACTTTACTCGCTATGAGGAAGAGTCTTTTCGATTGTATCCATTGTTTTAGACAAGTTTTTGTTAGCATTGAAATACGTACTATAATATGATAGGATGATAATGAGGGGTGGAGGAACAATCACAAATACGACAATGTCTACGCAGGATTCGAACCTGCTGTCTCCTCAGCGCAGACGACGGCTGCCGTTAATAATAATAATAATAATAATAATAATAATAATAATAATAATAATAAAAAGAATAGATACTCTGACACAATGTACTTACGATCCATGATCTCTGTTATTGAAGGTGAATGCGGCGAAACGGCGGTGGCACGGAGTTGTGACGGAGCGACGTACAATCCCTTCAGAAGAGAGTCCCAAGAACGACTGTTCAGCGATAGCAGCGAGTACAGCGAGCGGAGTGCGGACGACACGCTGGCGGACGGGGACTTCGAGAGACTGGCTTCGAGGCCCAAAAACGTGTGCTGCGTCGGGACGTCTCCCAAGTCGCTGGGCGAAAGCGATTGCTGTCACTCGGGCAAAATGATAGCGGAGCGCGACACTGCGAACAGGCCCTCCTGCGGAAAACGCTCCAAAAACGCGTATGGTGATTTGGCGAAAAGCGACGGCGACCACAACCCGCTCACTTCAAGGTGATCGTCGCTAATTTTCTATTGGCTGGTTGATAATTTCCTGTTTCCGGGCGTTTTAACTTCTTAGTACCCGTAAGTGTAGCGCATGCCATCTCTCGGGAAGTGGAGGTGTTTGTCCGTCGCTTGAACGTGAGATTCACCGCTGGCCTAAACGACGGCATGCGGGGATTTCCCCGTGCAGGACTCTCCACCGCCGAGATACCACCATAGCTGGAAGACATCTATGCTCCATACATGTGAAGCTGTGTTGTACTTGCATGTGTGTGTGTGTGTGTGTGTGTGTGTGTGTGTGTGTGTGTGAGAGAGAGAGAGAGAGAGAGAGAGAGATGAGGACGAAGCAAGGATGAAGTGAAGGAAAGATCGCGTGTGATCCGGGGCATGTGTTCATGGCAGGGTACTGCATTAGCGGCATTCGCTTGGTATTGGTCGAACAAACTACCGGGCGCTAGAATGCGCAGATACCACAGAATACTCCCGGTCGCTAGAATATTCTTCCGGAGATCCGGAAATCCACCACCGTGGGAATTGAATGCCCATTTTACTCTTTTTATGTAAGCGGTTGAAATCAGTCATCAGATTTCATTACTGTACGGTATCACGGAACCACATTTCTTGGACCAATCTGTTGCGATACTTCTGCAGCAACACTGATGCGCGAGTCCGACCAGGAGGTCCTAGAGTTTGAGTCCCGACGCTGTCAGGATTTTCGGCACTATCTACAAAGCTAGGTGAAGTTCGCCCACTACGTTGAGAACATTTCTAACGGCCGGTTCCTTTAATCACTAGTGTTCAGATGTTTCTCCGGACAGTACCATCACGCATCGCGATAGTGCTATCTTCATTTCATCTTTATTCCCGCGCCCCCAAAGTCCCCCAGTAGGTCTGGGAAACAAGTTGGAAAAGGCGGAAAACCCCAGCTAGCCGACGTATAGATCGAGTCCCGCTTCCCAGCCAGATATCACGTTCCTTCCGAGGGGGGCAGCACCATCGCGTTCTCCGGAAGCGCGACACCATGTCAGAAGATTAGCAGAGGGCGTGCTGCTCGCCCCGGTTGGAGCGCTGTCCCGCCGGGGAGACACCTCAAGAGAGAAAACCCAAGTCGACGTGTAGGTCGGCACCGAATCTTACGGAGGTGGAAACACCATCGCCATCTGTATATATAACGTACTCTACACTCACGGAACTAATGACTTGACTTGAATCGCAGCAAACGAAAAGAGTCGATATGACTTTTTTCAGATTTTTCTTTAACGGTGGGAAATTGTTTTTAAGATATAAGTACAACTTTCCATGCCTAGAAGTTGGTTATCAGAGGCGTCTCTGATGTCTGTAGGGGGTCCTTCAAGTTTTAGTGTGAAGTAAAAACGTCCGGTACTTAGAACGTCTCCAAAATTTGAAGCTCCTGAACATCTAAAATTTTTGTTTTTCCTCATAATCAGTTGTTGATAGGCCCGGAATAAGCACTCACTGAAAACCCGCAACTAACAAACAATTGTTTCGTTTCAGATGCAACCGGCCCCCCATGTACTCGTCGGTGGCTTGCCAGACGGCGACCTATGGTGCGAGCGGAGAGGCGGGCGGCGGGGACGAGGCCAGGGGCAGCCCCGCCCCCAGCCCGTCCGCCAAGAGCGTGCAGGACGACGCAGCGGCAGCGCCGGCCCCGGCCACGCGGGTCGTGCTGACGGCGGCCGCGGCCAACGTGTCGGAGATGGTGGAGGCCCTGGGCGACGTGTTCCAGTGGATCGCGCAGTCGCTGGCCGCCATGCAGCGCACCATGGGCGCCGTCAACGACAAGATGGAGCGCACGGACGAGACGGTGCGCGACGTGGCACAGAGGTACCAACGCCACACAGAGACGAGGCGAGATACGTTTGGTTTTATTGATTGATTAGTGATTACGGGCGCGTCAATTGCCTAAGGTCATTAGTTCTGTAAGTGCCATGCATGTTTCCTCTTCGAGAGGGGGGATGATCTTGTGCTGGATGGCGAGATCCGCCGCCGATCTACCGTCGCCTAAGGGAGTTTTTCCCAAACAGGTATCGCCCATCAGCGGGGCACCGCAGGTCAAGATGAAAGCTCCCAACCGGTCTCCTGCCATGCGTGGTAGTGTGGCGCTTGTTAGTGTAAATGTGTATATGTAAGGGGTGAGGAAAGAACAAGCTAGAGGTAGGAAAGATCATGCGTGGAACGCGGCTTGTTTGTTAAGGTATTGCTCCGGAATTCGCTTTGTGTTGAAGACAGATAGACAGATATACGAAACAAATTCAACAAACGTATGGAGAGAAACTAGAGGAGGGGCATAGGAGACAGAGACAAAAAGATGAGAAAATTCAAGGTAAAGCAATGTGAAAGTATACACATGGCAGTAGTATCGCCTACAACAGGTATGAAACGATAGTGCATTTGCAGAGCTTTCATTTGTACTCAAGTGGTATACATGTGACAAGATTTTGACGTGATTATGATCGCAAGGCGGAAATTAACCGACTTTGAACGCGGAATGATAGATGAAGCTAGACGCATGGAGCATTCCATTTCGGAAATCGTTAGGCAATTCAATATTACTTGCTCCACGGTGTCAAGAGTGGGCCGAGAATTCGTAATGTCAGGCATTACCTCTCACCACGGGCAACGCAATGGCCGAAGGATGGAAACGCAATGGCCAATGGAAATTCTTTCCATTTCTTCCTTTATTTGTGGAGTTGCAAAGCAATTTTCTTTGGCATTTCTGGGCTGCTATTTCTCCATTTCAAGTGCAGTCTTGTGAGGTGAGGATGTCAGTATGATGGACTTCTTTTTTCCCCGCGTTCGTTTTCTATTCAATCTTGTCTTTAAAATGGGCATGCTGTCCGATGCAGGGTAATGTTGTTTTCCGCTATTTTCTGAAGATTCACAATTTGGAAACTCGCGTTCCTTGGAGGGGGGTGTTGTGACCATGCTCGCTACAGATGATAGCTCCGGTGAGTGATTTACGGTTTGATCACATGGCTGGTGTACTTGAGGATCTTCTCCATTTATCGCCAGTGTAGCAGGAGAAATGTGTCTCTCGGCTGTGACCTGTGAAATGAGGAAGTCATCCTCCCCAATTGAATTTGTGAACAGGTTCAATAACACAGATCTCAAAAACTTCCACAGTTACAATTCTCTAGAAGAGGGGAAGAAGTCCGCTCCAGGACTTCACACATTCATACTCTTAATTTTATATTTTAATTACTTCGCTATTAACAGCGTCAACATATTTCCAATATCTTGAAAAAATACATCAAATAAACTCAAATTACACTGTGACCAAAGTATCCGGACACGTCCAAAATGTTGTTACGGAGCGGTCGTGTATTTCATGGAATGGGCTTGCACCACTTGTTGTTTTGTTTGGCACTATCGCGGCACAGGCCTACGTTGGTGTTGTAAACACCTTGCTTCCTACAGTTGAAGAGCAATTTGGGTATGGCGATTGCATCTTTCAACAAGATCGAGCACCTGTTCATTCTGCACGGCCTGTGGCGGAGTGGTTACACGACAATAACATTCCTGTAATGGACTGGCCAGCACAGAGTCCTGACTTGAATCCTCTCGATCATCTTTGGGGTGTTTTGGAATGACGACTTCGTGCCAGGTCTCACCGACCTATATCGATAACTCTTCTCAGAGCAGCACAGATTGGGCTGCCATTCCCCAAGAAACCATCCAGCACCTGATTGAAAGCTGTCAACAAGGCTAAGGGTGGGCCAACACCCTGTTGAATTACAGCATTACCGATGGGGGCGCCACGAACTGGTAAGTCATTTTCAGCCACGTGTCCGGATATAGTGTATATCTCGCCTTATTGTGCAGAAGTATTTGCAAAGGAACTATTAAACTTTCTTCACAGAACATCAGCCATAATACCATGCAATTTATATCGCAAAAGTGCCAATTTCACTTGCTACAAGGACGTTTGCCATCTGCTATTCTACTTTCTTAAGTATGGACGTCTGTTGAGTCAGCATGGCTGAATATTTCTGCAGGTGGATTCCAACGACTTGTTGAGTCCGTAGCACGCCATGTTGTTGTATTTAGCCCGGCAGTAGTCGGCCAATCACAACATTAGGAAGTATCCCATAACTCTTGTCACTGCATTGTATGATATTACTAACAGTGTTGAAAAAAAAGGTCAACATATTTCCAAAAGAAGAGATTCAAGTTTACCAGTTGATTGAAAAAATCTTTTACTTTCGTCGAAGAAACCTAGAAATAAAAATGTTATTCTTTGGAATTATTCAGAACTTACAGATACCAAAACGTTAAATTAGACCAAAAGATAAATAAATATAATATATTGTTCGGTTTCAAAATATATTATGCTAAAGATCTTTTCGATCACGTAGCGACCATCCTCAAAGCTAAAAATGAAATTACAGAAATAAAATTAGAGGAATACATGAAATATAAAAATGAAGTATAAATTATACAAATTAATTATTAATGAAATGTTATGTTCCTATTTAGAGAAAATAATCTGTAGTTCTTTCACTAAGGGTTTGACTGTCGACACTCCAAAAAACAATTATTTACTCAAAAGTAAGAAACGTAGCAAGAAATGGTTTGAAGCATTTACAAGAGAATAAAATTGAACATACGACCCAATACAGATGGAAAAACATGAAATTTCACGATTTTCATCATTTTGAGATACCTTACATTTATTGTTCAAAATTTAATCTTGAAATGAGAACATGTGCAATTTATTCAAAATATCTATAATTTTCAAGTAAATTTGAGTAAATAAAGTATGTATTTGAAAAGTATATTTTCCAAAAACTGCAGAATTTGTTCCTTTGAACTTATTGATGGATATAACTAATTGCATTCAGTCATAAACGTCATAACATGTCATAAACGCTAATTTGATAAAACCTTATTTTAAAACAAAATTGTACTAATGTTATTTTCGAGTACTATTATAATAATACGTACCCGTTAGAAATAATGCGAGAAAGCTCGCGGTATAGGGGAGCCAGCAGTTTGGACTAGCCCACTTTTATCCCAGCGCGCGTGAGTAACCGGGCGCGCTCGTGTCGGCAGGTTGAAAGCGCAGCGCAAGGTCATCCAGAAGCTGGACAAACGCATGTGCTGGCTGGAGGGCGCGGGCGGGCGGGCGCGCGTGGGCGGCAGCGCGTCCGCCTCCGCCGTCGCCTTCCTGCGCTCGCGCGCGCGCCCGCGCCCGCACCTGCCCTGTGGTTGGGGCGCCGGCCGCCACCACAACGCGGCGCTGGCGCGGCCCTCGACGCCTTCCTCCCCGGCCGCGTGCTCGACGCCGCTGCAGCCGCCCCCGCTGTCGCCCTTGCCGCCTAACACCGCGTACGCCTAGGGTTCCCTTCCCGCCACCGAGTTTCTTTCTTTGCTTCTTTGTTTGTTTGTTTATTTTATTTATTTATTTATTTATTTATTTATTTATTTATTTATTTATTTATTTATTTATCGCTATATTAACACACGTACAGATTCAATTCTGATTACAGATGATAACGAATGGTTTTGGAAAGAATTGACAAAAATATATGCTACAATGTAATAAGAACTGTTTGCGAAGGAAAATCAGCTACAGGGTTGAGCTATTAACTCTCATCGTGCCCGTCGCGAAGGGATCCACTTAAACATCCCTTGAAGTGAAGTACTTGGTAAACGATGATTTGAATGACTATATTTCCCACAAAACTCTAGAAAACGTGAATAGATAATGAAGGTTTTATGGACTATCCGTATTCTTTCCGTATTTATGAAGTTTTTGTGCAGTATGAAGCAATGATTCGAATTCGATACCAACTCACGGATGAATTTCAATTTAAAATTAAATAAATTGCTTGCCCTCATCATCTCATCGCATGGTACATTGTGTATTAAGTCACGTATGTTTTGGTTGCTCAGATCATTTTAATTTTTTATTGAACGTAGAACAATATGTTTTAAGCCGTGTGGCATTTTTCGCGTTTGTAGACATTTACAGTTTTCTAAAAAGCTCTGTCTTAGACCGTTTTACCCCTTTTCAACTAAAATGGATTGGATTCAGTACATTCTAGCACGGAAGTGTCATTAACTTACCTAATATGTGTTTAGCTATGTAATCTGTGCAAACCAAACTATTGAAAGCGAAAAAAATTGGTATCGAAATTTTGATTTAAGAGAAATAATTCTCAAAGGAATAAAAGTCAGTCTTCATTTTTTCTGTGCTCTTACACGTAGCAGTGTAGTTACTTTATTTAAAATATCAATTTTAAGAAGCTTACCACTTAAAAATATATCCTTTTTAAAATTGATATTTTGAACTCTTTCCAATTTCAAATTGTAATATTTCTATTGTGGGTGCAGGTAAAAATCCGACAACTGCACTTAGACATAAATACAATACCATAATCGCCAATCGGAGATTAGGTTCAGTGATAGTATTACACTCGCAAGATTTCTTAAGTCCCACGTTTTCTACCCTCTCTTGTTGAAGAACGAAAGATAGCAGCAAGCGTTGTTGGAAAAATCCTATAACGCGAAATTGTCGCTCGAGCGTAGATGAATTTATTTGGAATGAATAAACGAGCTTACGATTCGATGCAATAACCCTCCGAACGGAATAACGACCCTCCACTCTCGCATTTGGCGAAATGAGGCGGAGGCGAAGAAGGTGACCGACCAGCATCGCCAGTTGGAGGTTAGGTAGAACACATAGGTGGTTGCATAAGTTTCTGGCCTGGCCAAGATAACGCGCATCAATGCGAAAAAAAACTTCTGAGCCGTGTATAGTCTTATCTTTAGTTGTTGTAATGATGTAAGTTTTCGGCTCTCATCTCAATCTCACTCAATTTCGTTAAGAAAGGTACTTGATTTGGGTGCGGTAAAATCTCATTTTTCTACCCAGCTTTTTCTACTCAGATTGCAAAGAAAGTTATGAAGGACTATGGAAGTCACGCCACAGTCCGGATTGAGCATCTAGCATTGTCTACCACTTATCAAACCAGAAGAAATTACTTCAGGGAAGAAACGTTTATTCAGACGCATGTGAGGCGAAAGAAGCAATTTTTTGACCATTTTGCAAACATTCTGAATGTTTTTTCAGAGGCCTACAAATATTACTACACAGATGTTAAAAAGTGGGGAGTAGTAAATGATGAGTTAATTTGAAAAGAAAAACGTAATGAATCCTTTGTTTCCAAAAAAAAAAAAAGCAATGCTGAGGCCAGAAACGTAAGAATGCTACAGAGCGGACTCCATATATCGATATCGAGTACACAACAGCTGTGAAGAGATCAAATGATCTCATTAGTATATAATATACTCAACAATGCTCGATTCGGTCGCACCGGACGACTCGTGCATGCCGGGCGTCTAACAGAACAGCGCCTGGACATTGACACACACTCAATAGCCTCGTCGAACAACAGACGCCCTGCTCTGAACAAAGCCTGATCGCTTCGTCGAGATGAAATAGCTGTGCGTAACAGCGGCAGCGCATCTATCTCTCTATCTCTATGCAGAGATTGGCACCAGGTCTGCACACCTCATGATCACAGTGGGGACGCGCCCTGCTCCGACAACAATTCGACGCGCGACGCGTCTTATACAAGACACATCTCACCTGGGACTAGCGGAGCATATACTGAGACGGCGCTGCACATGGGCCGCGAAGTGCACACACACACACCACACACACATTCACACGGTTTCGCTTCGGAAAAGTCTACGGCGAAAGAGTACCTTAACAATGGGCCAAGAAAACGCCACGCTCTTTTCGTTCCTCCTCCAAAAATCCTCCGGAACGCGCCCAAACGACGCCTCAGGTTAGCAAACCGCCCGTTCCCGAATCCCTGCATTCTAAGACCACACAAGGATGTCGGGAGCGTCGGTTGAGCTTGGAGCTTGTCCGCCGGGGAGGGGGGTCCGCTTGGTGAGAGAATCAGAAAGGGACGGAAATTCCCGGAGAGAAGTCATTGCTTGTATCGCCGCTTTCAGCATGCGAGCAACTGTCTTTTTCCAGCCTTGCAGGGGGCTGATGCGGCTCTCGGGCGGCTAGTGACCTAAGTAGGTCGAAGGGTCAAGACCCGATTACTGATGTTTCACATCTCGTTGAATTAGTAGACCAGCACCAAACTGATATTGTGGGGATTAAACCCCCCCCAGGAAACTCCCCTTAGCTTGATTCCACCTTAATCGCGGGACAAGCTCTAAAGTTGCCCACCGGTCACCCCAGGATGTGGTACTGGTTGTGTACTGCTTTAAAGTTGTTGTATATGCTAAGCTGCGGGGATAATGAATAATAATAATAATAATAATAATAATAATAATAATAATTAATAATAATAATAATAATAATAATTAGAAGAAGAAGAAGAAAAAAAAGAAAGATCCCACTTCGCACATTTCGTGACCCGTTTGTCCAGCGGTTACTGCTCTGCGCATGCCGCTTGCTTTTTTTGGAGAAACTACAGAAAAGTAATTTTTTTTTCTTCCGGACAGCTGCAGCCGGCTTCTACAATTTCTCGTTCCAGACTCCGAATTAAAAATGTTAGTAGCTATTCAGTATAATTTCGAATAATACCTTTATGAATGGACCAACGACTGTGTAGAATTACTGCCGCTTCATCCTCCTCTCCATTGCTCTGGCATGCCACAATACACATGTGGCGTAGACCAGTCGCAAGCCTCGAGCTCGTCGCTGGCGGAGATGTCGAGTGGACGTAAATACCGCGGTGGTTGGTCAGTGCTGTTACTCTCCTTTGAGCGTGCCAAGGAAACACCGCCACCTTCCAGACGGCAGGGACCGAAGAGGCTGAAGGAACGAATGACCTAAGAGGTCGCGACGCGAACCCAGAGTTCGTTTCGGCTGTGTGCACCTGCATCCGATGGTTGGTGGAAGGTGTGGGGGGTCGCTGGTTGTAGAAGGGCGCACTCGTGAAAGCGCGATTGCAGATGTTTGAATCGAACATTTCATATTGCAACCCAAACATTATTTGAGATCAGAAGTGGTGGTTTGAAAAGCGTCACCACACATGCCAAGAGGCTTGGAAGATTACTTGGCCGATTGAAATCGTTCCACAGAGCAAGCCTTCCTGGCTGGATCTCGCCCTTCCAGCGTAGCGCAGGAATCACCGCCACCTCCCAGGCGGCAGGGGGAGCGAAGAGGACTGACGCGGACCATTTGTGGTAGTGCGCAGGCGCACCCGGGGTGGTGGGGCTGCTGCTAAGAAGGGCGCCGCGTGAACCCGCGCGCACCACCAACGGCTTCTCGCCGCTGCACATACGCCGCCTTATTCGACTTCGGCGGCGCTGCGCTGCCAGCAGCTGGATAGACGGCGGCTGCGACCTGGACGCGCGCCAACCAGTGCGGCTGGACGCCCTGCACTACGCTTGCCGCCTGCGCAACGAAGCGGCCGTTCGCCGTGCTGCTTCCAGTTCGGCTCTGCTGCTCTCTGGCTCCCTTCCCTCTGCTCTGCCTCTGCTCTCTGCCTCTGCTCTCTGCCTCTGCTCTCTGCTCTGCTCTCTCTTCTGCCTCTCTGCTCTGCTCTCTGCTTGCTCTCTGCTCTGCTTCTCTGCTCTGCCTCTCTGCTCTGCCTCTCTGCTCTGCTCTCTGGCCTCCTGCCTCTCTAGCTTCTGCTCTCTGCCTCTGCTCTCTGCTCTGCTCTCTGCTCTGCTCTCTGCTCTGCTCTCTGCTCTGCTCTCTGCTCTGCTCTCTGCTCTGCCTCTCTTGCCTGCTGCTCTCTTGCTCTCTCTCTGCTTGCTCTCTGCCTCTTGCTTCTCTCTGCTCAGGTGTATTCTCTGATGTCTCTTCTCTGCTCTGCTGTCTTGTCTCTTGCGCTCTTCTTCTTTTGCTGTCTCTGCCCCGATTGTCTGTGCTTCACTCTTTCTGCCTCTTACTCTTTTCTGCGTCTGCTTGCTCTCATGTAATTTTTTGCTCCCCGTTCTTCTTTTCTCTCAGCTTATGTCTTGCTATTCTTGCCTTTGTCGAGAGACGTGCTCCATCTGACGCTCTGATCCGCCTGCGCGGGAGATAACCTGGGATGGGGAAAAAAACCCTGCCAGAACGCCGTAGGTCTCACGAACTAAGCAGAGCAGGAACACACACACACCCTCCCGCAACGCCGTAGCATTCCCAAACACGTGCGCCGACCGAGTAATGCTACTTGGCAACGGCGGAACGCGCGCCCGAAAGTCCCTAAATAAATGAATTGTGTGTCGTGTGATGTGTGCGCGCGCGCAATCAACTCGCTCTCGTCTAACCACGTCTAAAACAGTGCATCCCCGAGCCCAATATACCCCTCCCCGCACGCTGCGCGGCAGAGAGGCACGCGGAGGGGCGCACGCCGCCGCACGTGCCGCGTTCGCCGCATGCCGTCAAAGCAAGCTGATTGCGGCGCCACGGCGGCGGCCGACGACGCTCTCGCGCCTCGCCCGCGCCGCGCCCGCGCGCCGCGCGACCTTCACAGGCCACCTGCTCGCCAGGTCGCCGCTGCCTGCTGCCCAAGTGGCCCACTGACCTCCCCCAATAAACCACCCCTCGTTCGTTGTTGTTGCTTTTTTATACAAGTTCGCCTTTGTATCTTGACGCGAACAGAAACACCTAGCACACTCTGCTACTTCCTTTCTTCACTAGTGGTGCCAAAACAGCCACGTTGTTTTCTCGCGCTGGACTTTCGCGATAAATTACGTTAAGAAGTACTCTACTTTCGAAAATTTGTACGTACATTATTTCAAAATTCTAGCCGATTACGAACATTATTTCTATTAAGGTAAAATCTGTAACATTAATATTATTTAATTGTTAGGGAATACACCCCCCAAAAAAACACGGACAGACGACAGTCGTTTTTGTTGTCATTTGATTTTTCGGGAATGAAGGACCCACAAAATCATGGCACTTCTGGCTACACCGCGTGTTAGAGGGGATTCTTTTCTAAGTTTTCAAACTGGATTTATTCCTCTTTTATTGTACCAGAGGCTTGAGGATAGAGTTTTTCTGCCGAAAATCCGCGTTTTTCGCGCATATATAAACATTCACTCTACTCTGTAGCGAGGAAAGTAAAACGGGCAAATTATCGACAGAAAACTTATTACAGGGCTCTGTAACGAAAAAGTGGATAAATCCAGTTTGCATATTACACTTAGAAAAAACTTCTCTCAATACGTTGGTGCTAAGCCAGAAATTCATGCTTTGATGGGTCCTTTGATACCAAAAAATCGAATGATGACAAAACGTTGCCTGTCGTGTCTCTCGTTTCCGTTTGAGATCAACGCCTACCGAATAAACCGTTCAGCCTATTTTATTCCAAAACATTGAATATTCCCAATCGATCCTAACTGAATGTCGCGGCCTCATTGAAACTTTTAAACCGACTATTTACATTTTGCACGGACATCACAGCACACTCCTCGGACGCATTTTTATAAATTAAAAAATGATACATCGTGTTTTGATTATATTCTTTCGGCTGGAAAATGTAAATTACGCTTTTAAAAGATTGGTGTTAGGCCTTCTAGGAAAAATCTTTTCCGAAAATTCAGCAAAAGTTCAAAAAGTCTTATTGACGGCGCAATTCCTACAACTCTATATAATATTGAAGATTTATTCCTTAATGAAATCTTCTCTCCATACCTAAAAATAGACTTTTGAAATCAGATCATGTTACAGTGGTTTTAAAAATCAGTATTTTGGAGTCGTTTACTTTTGTACCAGTGTGAAAGTAGGAGCCGAAAAAGTACCTGCTATGCTTTAGCACGTTTTAATTTACTCAATCTAATCCGAACTTTCATTAACACACCTCGGAATTTTTTTAAAATTTGGGAAAGATTTGTTGTGTCGGTTTAGCAAAATAAAGAAAAAACAAAGACCACTCAGCACGGCAAAGTAGCAGAGCATATCTGCGCTTGCGGAAAATATGTACCATGTTCGAATTCCCCCAAAACGATCAAATATTTTGTGACTTGGCAATACTTTTTGTCAGGTTCATAGAGTAAATTTAATCAAATAGTAGTATTTAATATTACGTATAAGCGTTACAAATTTGCATTAATTAACTATGCTAACGTACGGCGTTATTTAACTAAGCTACTGGCTTGAAAACTTGATATTGTTACAAGAAATTGAATTCTTCCCAGCGTTTAGATATTAAGATTATTGACCATTTATATTTCATTATCCTGTTGCCCGGAGGTTATACCAAGATCGGCCCCCGTTCAAGATAAAAATGTATATATGTGTGGTCATGAGGTCTACTACAGATAGTCAAGCTACCAAAATATTCTAGGTAAAGAATTTGTTTGTTTCCTAGAATGAGAAACCGCTCTGTGTATCTCTCT
>BOPP01000221.1:1012219-1026452 GCA_017312745.1 Gryllus bimaculatus | reverse complement strand
GAGGCTAATGGGTGGGTGCGGGCGGTTGGCGGGCGTGGCTGCGCAGGCAGTGCCGCGTGGCCTTCCTGGGCGACGAGCGTGCGGCGCAGCTGGGCGTCGGGCTGCTCAAGGCGGCGCAGCAGGGCCGCACCGAAGTGGTGCGCGCCCTGCTCGACGACGGCGCCGACGTCAACTTCAACTACGGCCTCAACTGGACGGCGCTGCACATGGCCGCGAAGGTGCACACACACACACACACACACATTCACACGGTTCGTTCGGAATAAGTCTACGGCGAAAGAGTACCTTAACAAATGGGCCAAGAAACGCCAGCGCTCTTTCGTTCCTCCTCCAAAATCCTCCGGAACGCGCCCAAACGACGCCTCAGGTTAGCAAACCGCCCGTTCCCGAATCCCTGCATTCTAAGACCACACAAGGATGTCGGGAGCGTCGGTTGAGCTTGGAGCTTGTCCGCCGGGGAGGGGGGTCCGCTTGGTGAGAGAATCAGAAAGGGACGGAAATTCCCGGAGAGAAGTCATTGCTTGTATCGCCGCTTTCAGCATGCGAGCAACTGTCTTTTTCCAGCCTTGCAGGGGGCTGATGGGTCTCGGGGGACTAGTGACCTAAGTAGTCGAAGGTCCAAGACCCGATACTGATGTTCACTCTCGTTGAATAGTGAGATCCAGCACCAAACTGACTATTGTGGGGGATTTAACCCCCCCCAGGAAACTCCCCTAGCTTGATTCCACCTTAATCGGGACAAGCTCTAAGTTGCCCACCGGTCACCCCAGATGTGTGGTTGTGTACTGCTTTAAAGTGTGTGTATATGTAAGCGGCGGGGATATGAATAATAATAATAATAATAATAATAATAATAATAATAATAATAATAATAATAATAATAATAATTAGAAGAAGAAGAAGAAAAAAGAAAGATCACTCGCATTTCGTGACCCGTTTGTCAGGGTACTGCTCTGGCATTCGCTTGCTATTTTTGGGAGAAACTACAGAAAAGTACCGGACAGTGCAGCCGGCTTCTACAATTCTCGTTCAGACTCCGAATGAAAATGTTAGTAGCTATTCAGTATAATTTCGAATAATACCTTATGAAATGGACCAACGACTGTGTAGAATCTGCCGCTTCATCCTCCTCTCCATTGCTCTGGCATGCACAATACACATGTGGGTAGACCAGTCGCAAGCCTCGAGCTCGTCCGCTGGCGGAGATGTCGAGGGACGTAAATTACCGCGGTGGTGGTCAGTGCTGTTACTCTCCTTTGAGCGTGCAAGGAACACCGCCACCTTCCAGACGGCAGGGGACCGAAGAGGCTGAAGGAACGAATGACCTAAGAGGTCGACGCGCCCAGAGTCGTTTCTGGTGTGTGCACCTGCATCCGATGGTGGTGGAGGTGTGGGGGGGGGTTGCTGTTGTAGAAGGGCGCACTCGTGAAGCGCATGCAGATGTTTGAATCGAACATCATATTGCAACCCAAACATTAGAGATCAGAAGTGGTGGTTTTGAAAAGCGTCACACACATGCCAGGAGGCTTGGAAGATACTTGGCCGATTGAAATCGTCCACAGAGCAGCTCCTGGCTGGATCTCGCCTTCCAGCGTGCGAGGAACACCGCCACCTCCCAGGCGGCAGGGGAGCGAAGAGACTGACGGGACCATTTGTGGTGTGCGCAGGCGCACCCGGTGGTGGTGGGGCTGCTGCTGAAGAAGGGCGCCCGCGTGAACGCGCGCACCACCAACGGCTTCTCGCCGCTGCACATCGCCGCCTACTTCGACTTCGGCGGGCGCTGCGTGCAGCAGCTGGTAGACGGCGGCTGCGACCTGGACGCGCGCAACCAGTGCGGCTGGACGCCCCTGCACTACGCTGCCGCCTGCGGCAACGAAGCGGCCGTCGCCGTGCTGCTTCAGGTCGGCTCTGCTTTGCTCTCTGCTCCCTCCGCTCTGCTCTGCTCTGCTCTCTGCTCTGCTCTCTGCTCTGCTCTCTGCTCTGCTCTCTGCTCTGCTCTCTGCTCTGCTCTCTGCTCTGCTCTCTGCTCTGCTCTCTGCTCTGCTCTCTCTGCTCAGGTGTATTCTCTGATGTCTCTTCTCTGCTCTGCTGTCTTGTCTCTGCGCTCTTCTTCTTTGCTGTCTCTGCCCCGATGTCTGTGCTTCACTCTTTCTGCTCTTCTCTTTCTGGTCTGCTTTGCTCTCTGTAATTTTTTTGCTCCCCGTTCTTCTTTCTCTCAGCTATGTCTGCTATTCTTGCCTTGTCGAGAGACGTGCTCCATCTGACGCTGTGATCCGCTGGCGGAGATACCTGGATGGGGGAAAACCCTGCAGAACGCCGTAGGTCTCACGAACTAGCAGAGCAGGAACACACCCACCTCCCGCAACGTAGCATTCCCAACACGTGCGCGACCGAGTAATGCTCTTGGCAAGGGGACGCGCGCCCGAAAGTCCCTAATAAATGAATTGTGTGTGTGTGTGTGTGCGCGCGCGGTGCGCAGGCCGGCGCCAGCTGCGCGGAGGAGGACGCGGAGGGGCGCACGCCGCCGCACGTGGCCGGGTCGCCGCGCGTCAAGCAGCTGATGGCGGCGCACGTGGGCGCCGACGACGCGCTCGCGCCTCCGCCCGCGCCCGCGCCCGCGCGCCGCGCCTTCCACAGGCACCGCTCGCAGTCGCCGCTGCTGCTGCCCAAGTGGCGCCACTGACCTCCCCCAATAAACACCCCTCTTGTTGTTGTTGCTTTTTTACAAGTTCGCCTTTGTATCTTGACGGAAGAGAACACCTAGCACACTCTGCTACTCCTTTTCAACTAGTGGTGCCAAACAGCACGTTGTTTCTCGCGCGGACTTTCGCGATAAATTACGTTAAAAGTACTCTACTTTTCGAAAATTTGTACGTGACATTATTTCAAATTCTACCTATTACGAACATATTTCATTAAGGTAAAATTCTGTAACATTAATATTTTTAATGTAGGAATACACCCCCCCAAAAAAACACGGACAGACGGACAGTCGTTTTTGTTGTCATTTGATTTTTCGGAATGAAGGACCCACAAATCATGGATTCTGGCTACACCGCGTGTTAGGGGATTTTTTCTAAGTTTATCAACTGGATTTATCCTCTTTTTTGTTACCAGGGCCTTGAGATAAGAGTTTTTCTGCCGGAAATTCGCCGTTTTTCGCGCATATAACATTCACTCTACTCTGTAGCGAGAAAGTAAAACGGCAAATTATCGACAGAAAACTTATTACAGGGCTCTGGTAACGAAAAAGTGGATAAATCCAGTTGCTATACTTAGAAAAAATTCTCTAATACGTGGTGTAGCCAGAATTCATGCTTTGTGGGTCCTTGATACCAAAAAATCGAATGATGACAAAACGTGCCTGTCTGTCTCTCCGTCCGTTTGAGATCAACGCTACCGAATAAACCGTTCAGCCTATTTTTTCCAAAATTGATATTCCCCAATCGATCTAACTGATGTCGCGGCCTCTTGAAATTTAAACCGATATTTACATTTTGCGAGGTACATAAGACCCTCGGGACATTTTTATAAATTAAAAAATGATACATCGTGTTTGATTATATTTTTTGGCTGGAAAATGTAAATTACGTTTAAAAGATTGGTGTAGGCCTCAGGAAAAATCTTTTCCGAAAATTGCAAAAGTTCAAAGTCTTATTGACGGCATCCTACAACCAAAATATTGAAGATTTATTGCCTTAATGAAATCTTTCCTTAAAAATAGATTTTGAAATCAGATCATGTACAGGTTTTCAAAAATCTGAGTATTTTTGGCGTACTTTTGTGTGAAAGTATGAGCGAAAAAGTACGTGCTGCTTTAGCACGTTTAATTTACTCAATCTTATCCGACTTTCATTAACACCTCGGAATTTTTTAAATTTGGGGAAAGATTGTTGTGTCGGTTTAGGCAAATAAAGAAGTAGCAGAGATATCTGCTTGCGAAAAATATGTACTCATGTTCGAATTCCAAAACGATCAAATATTTTGTGACTTGGGAATACTTTTGCAGGTTCATAGAGTAAATTTAATCAAATAGTAGTATAATATTACGTAAGCGTTACAAATTTGCATAATTTAACTATGCTAACGTACGCGTTATTTAACTAAGCTACTGGTTGAAACTGATATTGTACAAGAAATGAATTCTTCGCAGGTTTAGATATTAAGATTATTGACCATTTATATTTTCATTATCCTGTTGCCCGGAGGTTATACCAAGATCGCCCCGTCAAGATAAAAATGTATATATGTGTGGGTATGATAGTCTATACAGATAGTCAGTACCAAAATATTTAGGTAAAGTAATTTGTTTGTTTCCTAGAATTGGAAACTCTCTTTGTTTTTTACTCATAAATAATACTTACTTCAGTTATTAAGCTGTGAATATATATATATATATATATATATATATATATATATATATATATATATATATAATTGCATCTTTGCATATATATTCAAACAAATATCCTATTTGAAAACAGTAACATTTCAGTAAAAAATATTTA
Organism: Gryllus bimaculatus; assembly: GCA_017312745.1. NCBI lineage: Eukaryota > Metazoa > Arthropoda > Insecta > Orthoptera > Gryllidae > Gryllus > Gryllus bimaculatus. The sequence continues at coordinate 1,021,944 of BOPP01000221.1, read as the reverse complement.
ATTTCTTCCCTTTTTGCATGCACGGCCAAATTCCCTCGTAATCATTAATTTAGAAATTATATTGTAACACAAAACTTGGCATACCTACAATAGCAAATACAAATAAAAATGAATGTTCCCGTTGTGCTATTTTCCTATGGAGATCTACCGCAGTTGAAAGTCGTCCAGTTTCATCCGTCGTCATGCAGCCTCCATTTCCAATGAATTCGGCCCGCTCCAATGATGTCCGCTTCCTCCATACACGGAAGTATATTTCCTTTCTAGTTGGTCACTTACAACCTTAAATCCTCGTCTTTACAGCTTAATATTTAGTATAATTCTTCCCGCGACCAAATAGCTTTCCCTTTTACATCTGTCTCACACCGTGTCCGAACCTCTGGCCCGGTTTTTCATCTCGCGCGCTCTTCTATCATCTGCGCGAAATTATACTTAAACAAGTCGTGCACCGATCCTTCGATTCTTCTCACACGATCTAACTCCTGATTGGTCACACACATTTCGACATAATATCTGTTTATTCTTTGGTTTCCCGCTCGTGATAACCTTTTTTGATCAGTGTCCTTTCACTGCATTATTTATTAACATATTATGTACTTTACACTACCAATTCGGTTGCCCTTTCCTTATATTGTTTCCAAAATAAAGCTCACCTCCGTTTCTTTTCTATATCCCCATTGTTGCTATTGTCCGTATTTATAATTACGTAATTTTATTATTATATTTAATTAACCTTGTGATAACCCACCACATTTGTCAGAATAATTATTTTTTGCCACCTTTGGCATAAAAATAATCAGTTCACAGCTAGTTTGTCAGGACAAAGAAGGTGAAGGTATAGAGATAACGAAAGATCAGGGCGTAGAAGAGGAAGGCAGACAGTACATCACTTTGCCGGTCCTTAAATCTCAACGAGAGCTCTTAGGGCACATAAAGAACACTGAAGCTTGAGTCGCATATTTTTTTTCTAAAAGTGGAACACTGAATACATTTAATTGGTTTTACCTCATCAGTAGGGGACTTTCGCCGTTTTCATTCCATAACATTCGGAGTAAACAGTATGAGGACAGGAATGTAAACAAGCTGTGGGGCGTGTTGATATCGGGCGCATCCGGTGACGGGGCGGTGATGAACCATAACATGCGTTGGCCGAGTGTCGGCGCGTGGTGTGACGTCACAAGGTCGCGTGAGGAGAAGGTTGCGGTGGGCGGCCTTGAGCGGCGACCTTGTGAAGCCGCGGCAGCAGAGCTGCTCGGGACGCCTAACCTACCAACCTCTGGGAAAAAATACTGGTCCGCACCCTGCCCTAGCTAGCTTGCCAACATTGGTAAAAAAATACTGGGCCGCTATGCGAGGAGGAGGAGGTGTGCAGTGGAGGCCCTGCCTGGTGGTGACGTGGGGGTAAATAAAAAATATTTCATGGGATACATACATGTATTTACTGATTGCAAGTACAATCTTTTAAATTTTGACATTATAATGGTTGAAATTATTGCTGATGATTGACATGTTGCTCTAACGATTGTTGGAGTCTAACGTCGGCCAATAGTGTTTTGATGCGATTATTACGCGCAACGTCTTCCGCCATCTGTCCTAATTTGTTTTTAATGGTAATGTCCACGCCAACATTGAGGAGCACTAGCACAGACTCGAGATTTTCGCGCGGCCAGATGGAGCGGCGTCTCTCCGAAAATATCTTGATATTGAAGAAAATCACGGCGACGACTAATGGCAGCGTCTCCGTTCATAACTAGTTGCTTGAGCAGCGATCGAAAGTGAAATGTGTGCTGGCTATCACTCTTGATTTTATCTGCGTTTTCCAATTATTGAAGAACTATCTATCTATCTATCTATCTATCTATCTATCTATCTATCTATCTATCTATCTATCTATCTATCTATCTCTCTCTCTATATATATACATACACATGTAGTTATTAATTAGAAATCACGTAGGGTATTAAGAAGTTTATGAGACACTGCCACTTCTGAAATGAGATCTGTGAACAGCTGAGCGCCCAAGAATATGGCTTATTGCATTTAGTAACATTTGTAAATACGGTTGTTGGAAGTAATATTATGCACATTGATATATCTATAGATTTATCAGGTCCTGTTTGAGGGAAAACTCCGCTAGCTGAAGCGTAAGTCGGCACCGGATCTGACTGTCCAGTATGAGATCACCGCTACTGTGTTTCTGGACTTGCCTCAGACTTTTGATAAGGCCTGGCAGGCAGAACGTATATATAAAATGCGTCGACTGGAAACCCCCGAATACCTACTAAAAATATTCAAGTTTCATATCTAAGGGAACATTTATCGTTAAACTCGACAACAACCACAAGGGTCAGTACTCTCTCCAACATTATTCAATTTTATATCCATGACATACCCATCCACGGTGACTCCCAACATTGAAATTATACGCTGATAACACAGTCCTATTTTCGACATATTCTGGTATCTTAGTAGCGAAAGATCACATCCAAAATCATCTTGATGAGTACATTAATTGGACACAGAGCTGGAGAATCAGTCATGCTAACTACCTCAGAGCCAAAAATGTACACCCTTTGTAGACAACGAAATCCGACTGAACTAACAATACTAGGTACGAGAATACCAGGAACCACGTCACCAATAAAATACCTTGGCATTTTATTTAATAAAAGGATAAGATGGAAACCGCACACCAATGCAGGAGAAATTAAACCAAAAGCAAAAATTTCAAAATTATTTCTCTTACTTAATCAAAAGCCAACTGCTAATATTGACATCAATCATCATTTTTACAACACCTTGTGGAATCTGTGGAGGTGCAGCTCCTAGCAATATCAACGAACTTCAAGTAATCCAAAATATATTTCCCTAAGAAATACCCTTAATGCCCCTTGGTTCATTACAAATGAACAAGTTCATCGAGAAGTAAAAATACCAAACGTGAACAAACCATAGCCAAATTAGCTAACAATTTTTACAACAACTTGCACTCCTGGCCAAGCCTATTGTTTGAAACATAGGAAAAACGGCGGTCTATCCACGCATAAAATCAAGATTTCCCAAATATAGCTTCAAACCACCGTAAATCATAAGAGCCTAAGGTCCTTAACATAGCCATTTAACACTCCTCTTTTTATTCTGCAATTAAATTTAATCAACAATGAAGTCAGAGTAAAAAACGCTCATACCTTTTGGATGGCCAATCCAAAAATGCCATTTACTAATCTTATGTCTTATTAATACACTGACTGTCGAAAGTCTACTACTGAAAGACTGTACTGTCCCGCGAGAAGAAATAAATTAAAAAGAATCTTCGATAAAATCTTCGCTGGGCCACTGTCATCCTCTAATTATCCTTAAATGTTAGGAGCAAAACTGATGGCCTCTGGCACTTTGAACTTCGTGTTCTGAATAATTTTTCTGAACTCTCTCTATATAAAATAAGTTTATCTGGAGCTAATCGGGTGGTTTGCAAGATACTGGTAGAGATTGGGTAGATTGTATTAGAGATGCAAAAGGCGGTTGGTTGTTTTGATTTTGTTTGATGGGAGTAACACAATCGAAAAATGGGATGTTGTAGAGGGCCATTTAAAAAGACTTGATATTACTCGCGCAACTTTTCTTGAACGATGGCTTTGCTTCTCCCTCGCTAGCACAATAAACAGTTGAAGGCAAAAGCTCACAGCGAGCCCTGTTGGCAACATTCCAAACACATCTTCACTGGCGCGAAACTATTTTCTGTTGAAAACGAGAGCTTCTCTATGTGATTTTCTCCAAACAAATCTACAGAAATTACCAAAGCACGGGAATATACTCACAGGAGAGACTTCCAACTTGTGAGAAAGTTAGAACGCAAATTTTGTGAAAGTTGCGAATGCGTGGCTGATTCTCCAGAGATTGGCATTGCTTCATAAAATCTAGTGGCCGATTTCGTAACTTAACACCTCAACTGTACCCACATTTCTTCAATCCATCGTTTGACAAACGTTTGCGCGAGTAATACTTAATGTAGTGACATGTAATATCCCCAAGAATAAATCCAAATTATTTTTTATCTAATAATTTCCCTAATGAAAGATTTTGTTGTGATAAAAAGAACTTTGATAAAAATGTACTGTGATATTAGATGTTATTGATTCCCATTTAAGTTTACGACGTAAGTTCAGCTATGAAGATAATAGAGAATGTATTCATAAATATTGCATTCATAACAATTGCAGCAATTAATTATAATAGCGTTCTTAGAGCATTCGTGCATATCTTTGGTTCGTATCTAATATAGTATCAAAAAGAAATGATAACTCTACAAACGGATTATCTTGACCATAACGATGATTAGAACAATTGTGTTGTAAAGGAATTGATTTTTAAAACTCCTGAATTCAAGAACTTGTGTGGCATCAATTCTTATAACAAAACTGACCTCGATGTCGTAAAGTTCCACTTTGAATACCCTAGTTGAAGGAAGAAAATTATTTCGCCAATTTTCAGACCAAATTCGGGTTTATTTGCTTTTATACGAAAGGATGAAGAAAGCAATCAGGTGATGTGCTGCTGGCAGAACTCGGCCACCCCCACACTGCGCGCCGCGCGCTGCCGGCTGCGGTAGCCGGCCAACAAGCGCCGCACGCAATGCGTCTTGGCCAGCTCGACTGGCGTGCGGCCCTCCTTGTCCTTGGCGGCCTTGCACGAACCGGCCGCCAGGAGCGCGCGCACCGCCGCCTCGTTGCCGCACTGCGCCGCGTAGTGCAGCGGCGTGCGGCCGAAGTTGTTCTTGCCGTTGGGGTCCGCGCCGGCAGCGAGCAGCGTGGCCACGCACCGGCCGGAGAGGTCGTCGTAAGCGGCCATGTGCAGCGCCGTGAAGCCGCAGACGCGGGCGTGCACGTTGGCGCCGTGCTTCAGCAGCAGCGTCACCACGTGCCAGTGGCCCTGCGCGTGCACCCTCCATCGTTCAAACAATCCAAAGCGCCATCGATCTTCTGCGCATGCGCAGTTCAGGTGTCGCATCACTATTATGCATCTGCGCATGCGCCGAAGATTGCGATTGCAGTCGACTGTTGCCCGCTAAGGCGTGCAAAAGCTCCCTATTAGTTCTGGTAACGTCAATTACTCCGTGCGTTAGTCCCGCAATTAATGTATACACAGCGTGGCACACCCAAACATAATTCAATAATCGATTCAATTTCTCTTAAACATCTGTTGTTGTTAACTAAAGAAGTGCAATCTTCTCAGAGCGTTTTAGAAACATTGTATTTGAAAAGGTCTATCTAGAAGATCACAAATCTAGAAAATCAATTAGGCATGTCACTTAAACAGAACTCATAACTCACAACTAAGGCGGCGTAAGTGACGAATATAAGTAAGAGCGATTCCATCACAACATTTCGCAAATGGAACGAAGCTATTTTCAGGTAAAATGAACGAAACGAAACGAAAATACATCATTTTATTTGAAAATAGTGAAGCTGTAAAATTACATTTAGACCTATTAAAATATATAATGTTACATTCATTATTCTCGTCCCAAAAGTAGAGTCCTTTAACTATTTTCAGGAAATTAAAAAAATCCGAAGAACATTTTAGTATTTCTACATGAAATTAGTATATCTTAAAATTAGACATTACAAACAAACTCTGATGTCATATTCGTTTTTCTCGACCACAAATTACTATTTTGCGAAACATTGCTATTTTCAGAAAGGAAATAATTCCTAAGTTCATTTACATTAAACAGTGTTATCGGTGTTTCCCGACACGTCAACGGCAATAGTAATTAGTCCCGTGAGTGTAGTGAATGTTTTATTTCGCGATGTTATTGCGTTTTTACCCTCTGGTTGATGAGATGTGGCTCCGACTTACATGTCAGATTGACTACATATGGACTTTAATGTATATAATTATTGAGTTTAAAGTAATGTATGATGGAAGGAGAGGGGGGCGCTATCATCCAATCGGAAGCTTCAATAGCAAAAAATTAAGAAGCTCGTGATTGGATGACTGTCTCTCCCTCGCTCCGTCCATCTCGGGACCTTGAATTGCCAGTCCTTTTCGATCCGAGTAGACGCCATCTCTTTCATCTCAATCACGAAATCCTCCTCCGGGTGCCCATGAGTGAAGCGAACGTACAGAGCAAAGGCCGAATTAGAATGGACGAATTGCATTGGTTCTTATTAGGCATTTGCGAAGGCGAACGTAAATGAATTTTTCTAGTATTTCGCCAAGAGTAGGAAGCAGGGTAAGAGAGAGTCTCGAGCGTGTCTCAAGACTTGACCATGTCTCGAGAGTGACGTATTCTCTTCACCGTCGAGCTGCTCGAGCTCGAAGGTCACAGGGCTTTGTAAGTCTCTATCAAAACAGGGGATAAAGCTCGAGGGTGCTACTCTAGGAGGCGCTAGTGTCGCCAGGTATAGCTGCAGGTTAGGTTCACCAACTTCTGCACATAAAAATTGGCTATTTTCTGAGAAATAGGAAACGTTTTTTTTAAATGTTCAACTACTCATAATATGCACTTATAAGAACCCCATGATGAAAAGAACGAAATTCGGCGCTATCTTTTGTGACGTGGGGGCCTGCTTGCTATCCGCGAACTCACGCAGCAGCTACGCACGTTTTAAGTATCGTCGGCAGCAGTTCGTGCGTTAGCTCCTGTAAGAAGGAACTGCAGCAGAGCGCGCCACCCGAACGGTTTCCACCGCGTTATATGTGCGTTATAGGGTCACCTTGGCGGCGGCGCGGTGCAGCGGCGTCCAGTCGGAGCCGAAGACGAAGTTGACGTTGGCGCCCTCCTCGAGCAGGTTGCGCACCGCCTCGACGCGCCCCTCCTGCGCGGCGTTGAGCAGGTTCTTGCCCAGGGCGGCGAGGCGTCGCGCGGCGGGCGTCTGCGGGGCGCCGGTGCACGTGGCGGCCAGCGACCCCGGCGGCGGCGGCGCGGCCCCGAACGCCGAGCCCAACTTGGACACGTCGATGCGCTGGCTCGGGCAGCTCGTCAGGCACTCGGACAGGCAGCGCGGCACCTGCGGCCTGGCGACCGGCCCAGACCCCAACCACACGCCACGCTCAGGCCAGGCCAGGACTTACGGCTGTAGCGGCCGTTCGCATTACATTGCCTGGCTAATAAACGACTTTTATTTAAAAGTAATTCGCGAACGTCCTTCTCAACAGAGCTTGTGGCCTCGGAAATGTGGTTACCACTGTTAAAATGATTCATTTTATTAGGATAGAGGTGAAACAATGACCCAGTGTCATCAGCCACTATAGAAATATAGATGTATATCACACCAAGATGTAGAGTCAACCAATTGGGAGCTTCTATACGACTTAAATGTTCGGTATTGGCGCTTCTGATTGATAGACAATGTCTCTCTCCCCTTCCGGCTCATGACCTAGAAGTGCCACTATGTTTAAGCCGGAGTATAATGCAAATGCTAGACGGCGGTGGGAGGGTGCTGTGCTTGCCGTTAGAGAGAACAATTGATTGATTGATTGTTAATGATTCCGGGAGCGCCAAATACCAGCGTCGTTAGTCCCGTAAATGTAATGCATGTTTTTGTTCAGGGAGGTAGTGAAGGTCTTCCCGCCGCTGTATGGTGAGATCCGGCGCCGGCCTATCGAGGGTTAGCGGATGTTTCCCCAAGCTGGTATCTCCAACCAGCGGGGCACCGCCCTTACCGGGACAAGCTCTGCGCTTTCTACCGGTCTCCGAGCATGTGTGCTTGTGTGGCGCGTGTTAGTGTAAGTGTGGGTAAGGGGGTGAGGATAGGACACAGAGAGATAATATCCCGCGTGATCCGTGGCCCGTTTGTAAGGGTACTGCTCCGACATTCGCCTGGTGCTGATAGGAGAAACCAGGGAATACTGCTGATCAGACGAAGGGAATAAAAAGACACAAAAAGGAGGTGGCCTCAAACCTGTCAATAGACTGAGTATTACATGAATGCACCGCATGATATACATTCTGAGAAATTCAGCTGGCGTAGGACTATTTGACGTACACAAGCACCGTGACTTGCTTGTGTAATCTAGCGCTATGCCTCGTCGAAGTGGGTGAGGCGAGGTTTACGGACAACAGCATTGCAGTAAACGTGAGCCAGGCAGCTCGTCAGCAACTCCGAAAGGCAGCACCCCACGTGAAGCCTGAGGCACAACCTTGGCCCGGACACGGCCTGAACCCTTCAACACGCAGCCAGTGTCTGTGTGTGTGTGTGTGCGTGCGATCAAAAATAACGTTCGGCGCTTTATCTATCTCCGTCTCTACACCAACATCCCGGAGAAAAGGGAAAATCCCATGACGTATAGGTTCGGAGACCAGGGCACACAATTGAAAACGGCCTTTGTTACCTCCACACGGCATCATAATTCATAATTTTGTGAGTATTGGTACGGGGAGGTACGGTAACCCCCTAAAATAGGCGAAAGGAGCGTGTCGCTTCAAAAGGGCATCCTTCTTTGAAGGGTTAATGCGGATGCTCGTCTATGGGTGTTTCTCGCACGAGGAGAATGAGAGGGCACAAAATGGGGGGGGGGGTGAATAACCCGCCAGCACACTGACTAGTACATAATTCCACCGCATCACAAAATAAGAAAATGAAGAAAATCAGAAGTTTTGTGACGCACAGCGCCTTGACTCAGTTGTGGAATATACGGGGGTGCGACGCACTAGTGGGCAATGTTGAAGTTTCCGGAGAACGCTGTGGAACGTCGTAGAAGAGTACGGTATGGGCGTTTGGAGGCGTGTGGATGGGGACAGCACGTGAGGCACACGGAGAAGTGCCACAAGGCGCCTCAGCCAGGGAGAACTTTCAGTGCAAACCGTTGGGCGGCTCAGGTTGCCGGAGCTTCCCGGCGACACAATTACGTACATTTGCAGGAGCAGATGAAAGAGGACCAAGGTGAAGGAGGTCAATGTGGATGCAGATGACATGATCAAACTGCAGATGTATATGAAGGTGAAGAAGAAGCGCAATCAGAATCAGCGCAAAGGAAGCGGATAAGGAATGAGAGAGAAGCGATAGACGAGATATAGAAGCAGGTAAAGAGATCAGCGTGCACGAGGAGGAAAAGAAAGAAACCAAGACGAAGGAGATGTAGATGAAGTTGACGGAGGCGATCAACGTAGCTGTTAAAAAGGAATAGCAAGACGATGGAGACGTATGTAATCTGAAGAAGGAGATCAGCCAACAAGAGACGATTTTGTACACATAGGCTTCCGCGGCTCGAGTTCATGATTTCTAGGTCGTCCGGGTGACGCCGCGTCGTTGGCAGGTAGGCCGACGTTTTGCCTGTCATATTGCAGGCTTCTTCAGGGTAGTGACAGCGTAATGCTCCGCCTCCGGTGTTATATCTTTTCCAGCCTAGGTGCTCAGGTAAGCCCAGGGTTGGCCCAGACCGCGATCCAATCAGAGGGACCTCTCCGCCAATCATAGCACCTGCGTTACTCGAGCACCTAGGCTGGAAAAGATATAACACCGGAGGTGGAGCTTTACAGTGTCACTACCCTGAAGACGCCTGCGACATGACAGGCGAAACGGCGAGAACCCGGACAGCCTAGCAATTAAGAGACGATTTCAACCCTAATGCCGGCCTGGGCATCCGAGACCCGCGGATGTTCCTCCAGTTGACGCAACCCCAAGTCGTTACAAAACGCAAGAAGAGGGCGTGTGGTAGTTACCTGCGCGGGCGCGGGGCGGATGCGGACCGCGATGAGCCGGAGGCGGAGCGCGAGCGGCGTG
>BOPP01000221.1:990340-1005980 GCA_017312745.1 Gryllus bimaculatus | reverse complement strand
AGTATCAGTCGCGGTGAGTGTTAAGTGTGAGTGCGTGCACGACGTCATCCACCACTGAGCGGCCGTACACCGTTTCGTGATAGCCAACCATACAAATGAGAGTGTTTGCTTGCCGCATGCACCAGGATAACCAATAGTTTATACCCAATCCTCACCAATCCCTATCTACTCACTAAGAGAAAAATTCAAACCTACAACTCATATATCCGTCCCATCCTAACATATGCCCATCCCACTTGGTTCGCTACACCCCACACCAATAGCTCCAAACAAACCCGCGAGGAAAACCACAACATCCGCCTCATCTTCCGCCCAACCATGTACATCCATACAACATCAATACAAAATACCCTACATTCTCACACACCTCCACAACTCCGCAATAGCCCAAATCAAAAAAAATACATCAACAATCCTCTATTCCGAAACCTAATCCTTCCTCACTACCACATCCTGAGAAACCCTCCCCGACACACCCGGAAAAAGCACCACTTAGAGATCCTTCAGCTTCTCCCTCCTATCACCAGAGCCAGAAGGGAAAAACAAACAACGACAAATTAAACCGACAACGAATTGACAGAATGACTGACACGCTGTGCATGTCGTCGACAACAAAACTCCGCCGCCTCCTCTGACTAAATCCTTGCCCACCTCTTCCCTCCCACCCCACCCTATCCCCTCCCACGCGGTCCTGCCCTTTTCCTCCCCCGTCAAAACCTTAATAAATAACCCATCTCTCCATAGAAAAAATTAACCCTTCCGCCAACAACCCAGACTCCCGATCCCCGTTCCGTACGGGGGAGAGGAGTCAAAAAACCCTAAACAACAACCCACTGAAAGCCCACTGTTCGAAGAGACCCCGCAAGGGGTCAACGAACACGATTTGTACACTAAATGAGATGTTGCTTGCCGCCGTTATTTAAGAGGTCGTACACAGTTGTGTGCATGCCAGCCATACACCTCTGAGTGCATGCGCGCCGCCATCGACTTTTAAATAGCCGTACACCGTGGAAGCTGCGTGCGTGGCAGCCGTGGCAGCGAAGTGTGAGCACGCCATGATCCACCGCTGAGTGGTCGTTAACAGTTGCGGGTTTACCAGCCACATACATGTGAATGCGCGCCCTCCGCCTTCTACCTCCAAGCGGTCATGCATCGTCGAGTGCGTGCCAGCCATACATGTTTGAGTGCAGCACTCATAGGGGCACCTTCGCAAATGAGGCGCCTAGAGCCTACCCACCATCCACTCTTATACTGCGCACACAGCACTCACGAGGTGACTTTCGCTAGAAATCGGAATGGGGTGACTTAAAACTTCCACTATAACTTCTATTTGTAATTTCTAGTCAAGTTTGACCCACTACATCACATGCGTGACCCTGAGAGACTAGGAGCTTAGCACCGCATACTCACTGTATCCACCGTAGTAACAACGATGTAAGTGGCACTGAGGTGATTATACTCCAATTTAAACACAGGTCTTTCAAGGTTGCGTTCTGGACGGAGAGATGCATCTAGACATCCCATTGAAATCATCGTTATGACATTAAATTTTGGTTTGGGAGCTCCCGACTGAATGACAATGTTCCCCCTATTTTTTGAGCTTGTGTCACACTGTTTAATGCGGAGTATAAGGGTTCAGATGGCCGTGTACGACCTTAACCAACGTCTCTGGTCAGTACAACGACCTTTGCCTTCTTTGCCTTTGCGCGGGGGCGCGACAAACAGATGTGAGCGAGCGTGTTCGTGCATCACTGAATGCTCACGTGTTGGTGCAACTCTGATTGCGGACGTGTTCATGCATCTCTGTGTGCTCGCGTGTTTGCGCATCTCTGACTGCGCAAGTGCTCATGCAACACTGATTGTGCACGTGTTTGTGCATCTCCAAGTGCTCCCGTGTGCGCACATCTGAGTACGCACATGTTCGCGTACCTCTGAATGCGCACGCGTTTTTGCATCTCAGAGTGCGCACGTGTTCGTGCAACTCTTATGTGCGCACGTGTTCGCGCAACTCTTAGGTGCGCACGTGTTCGCGCAACTCTTAAGTTCACACGTGTTCGTGCAACTCTTAAGTGCGCACGTGTTGGCGCAACTCTGGGTGCGCACGTGTTCGCGCTAATCTTAAGTGCGCACGTGTTGGCGCAACTCTTAAGTGCGCACGTGTTCGCGCTAATCTTAAGTGCGCACGTGTTCGCGCAACTCTTAAGTGCGCACGTGTTCGCGCAACTCTTAAGTGCGCACGTGTTCGTGCACTCTGGTTGCGCACGCGTTCTTGGAACTCTTGAATGTGCATGTGTTCGAGCAACAGTTTACGCGCGTGTTCGTTGGTACCTGGAAAGTGCTGGCTAGAGCTTCGTCGCCGCACGCGCTCTCCCGCTCCCTGCGGCTGCGGCTCCGACTGCGGCGCCCCGTCATCTTGCGGCGCCGCAGCTACCACTGCCCTGCCGGCACACGATGCAGACGGCTCAAGGCCAGCTATCGTCAGCCGAAGACGCGGGCTCCGAGGTCGGAGGCATGGGTTCTCGATTGTCCGAGACACGCCGCGTCAAAGGCGTTGTCTGTAATAATTCGGGTTTCATCCTTGCAATTACCCTTGAAGAATATGCAATATATCGACCAAAAAATTAGCAATAATTTGATACTAAACGTGAGAAGGTAAACGTCATTGATCCCTTCCGGAGCAAGCAAAGATTTTTAATAATATTATTTATAGTAAAATATTTAGTGGTGTGTACTGGCATTATTATTATTATTATTATTTTTTTTGTTTATTCTCAAAGTTTTGGTTTCACCATGGATACCACATAGATACAATATCAGAGCATGGTAACACAGACATATTTAAAAATCTACAAAACAAATTAAGTCTTTGTAACACATAAACATAAAATAACTGTTTTCAAGATTAGTAAACATAGGAATAATAGTTTTCATGCTAAATACAAATACAGATTTCAAAGAATGAGCTTTCAAACACCCAACATGTCCTCCATGAATCTCCTGACTGAGTGACAGGGTGCTGATTATAACAGACTTCTGGGGCGCGTATGGTAATGCTCTTCTCCAAGGAGAGTTCTTCCAGGCGATCTGCAGAGAGTTTTTGGTATCACGCCATTGCTGATAGTACAATTGGGATAGTTGTTCACTTCTGACACTCCGCCATTTTTCCTTTTACGGCAAATACTAGTTCTCTGTATTTGTCGATTTTAGTCTGGTATGTTGTCATCATGTTGCTGTATTAACGAACAGCAACATCAATAAACCAAACTTTCTTTGCAGATTTTCAAAGAGTAATATCAGGTCTGTTGTGCTGAATTGTCCTGTCTGTCAGGAATACGCGGGTCCCTAGTATAACTGTATGGTGTCTCATTTTCTAGTACCGTTCGTGGCTCTGGATGATACTGGTAGTATGTTGCATCCAACTTTCTGAGGTAGCCTGTGCTTTTTAGGTAGTTTGGAATGGATGATGTGGCTCACTTGATCTGTGTCTTCACTTTATAGTCAGGTGGGAGCTAGACGGCTACAGCCTGATATAATATGACTGAATGGTTTCAATGTCTCGACCACACATGCGACATTCATCAGTTATGTACTCTCCTGGGTCTTTGATGATATATTTTAGGTAATTCTTTGTGGATATGCACCTGATCTTGTATTGCTATCATGAAACCTTCGCTCTCAGGGTACAATATCCTATATTGAGCCATTGTTACGACATTTCTCTGGTCGACATTTGATTGGCTACTGCAGGCAGGATATGCACCGTGGAGTGGCTTTTGTTTTCCAGGACTCTATCTCTTGCTGCAAAGAGAGCTGATGAACTTGCATATCTTGTTTTAGATTGAGGCGGCGCTGTAAATTGTCATCTGCCTGCACAAGTACCTTGTGGGTAGAGAAGTGCCTGCCTTTTCTGCAAAAATACTTCCTCAATGGCTATTATCTGTTTGGCATGGAGATTCGTGAACTTCACAATACCACGCCCTCCCATTTGTCGAGGCAGTGTGACGCTCTGATCGCACTTTTAGGATGGTGACAACCGAAGCGTGTCATTTGAACTCTTACAAGTCTCTTCCAATTACTCTAGGTCGGTGTGGACCATTTAAGAATACCCCATCAAGAAGGTGATAATGGTATAGCATACGAGTTAATGGCAGCCGTAAGGTTTCGGGAGTTGAGGGAAGTTTTTTAACACTGACTTGAGTCGGTTGGTAAGCTCTGTTTTAAGTATCCCTTAGTTGATGATGTGCAATCATATTTCCTTGCTGAATCCCAAGGTATTTGTAGAGCTCATCAGCTTCCAGGGCAGTGATTGTTTCTTCATCAAAAATCTCTTTATTATTATTATTATTATTATATTATTATTATTATTATTATTATTATTATTTAATTATTTATTATTATCATCATCATCATCAATGCATATAGTGGTTCTTCTTTTCCTCTACTAGGAAATCGTCTTTTATTTGAAAGAAATTCAGATACGTGTTATGAAGCAAATGTGCAAAAGTAACATGTTTTGGCAATCATTCAACTTTTCTGCTAATAGGTCAAAACCAATTTAGAATGAGAGGGTTATACATATTTACTTCATGTAAAATATATTCTTGGTATACTTTTACACTGAAATACTAAAGCCCTTGGTGTTTTATTACGTTTTGACATGTAGGGTGATTCGGTCCTCGTTGCTCATACAGGACCTGTGATAGAGTATACTAAGTTATTGATGAATGCAAAAAGAAATAGTGTAAACCCTCTTCAAAATTTTGAAAAACAATTTTTTTGTTTTCGATCATATTTTGCAAAAACTGTATCCCAAATATTACATTAATTATTGCTCCCTTTTGATATTTTTGCCTACTTATCTAACAAATTGGAAAGGAGACAAAAAAAATTATTTAAGTATTACTTAGAATAGTTAATCAAATTTATTATTCAGCCAAAATATCTTATTTTCAGTTCGTGTAACAGGGTCTCTATAAGCGTTCTAAATGGCCTCCTCCTGCGTGAACAAAAGACAGGCATCTGCGCCACGCAGCCCCTGTGACGCGCACAACTTTGCCGGGTTACGCCTTTATTACTGCCGCCATACTTTCAATGCTCCGAAGGTCATCACTATCCTTGACTTCGGTAGCATGAACTGTGTTTTTCATTAGCCCCCAGTTCTAAAGACGTTGGGAGGACCTGAGTTATAAAATTCAGATACTGAACGTCTCTTAAACATTGCGGTAGAAAGTGAGGATCGAGATAAAATTCATCTTCAATGCCAATCGACACATTTACAGAGAATCGCTTTTGATGAGCTACACCACGTGCATCGAGCACATTTTCCTCAGCCTTCGCGTGCAAATTGTGCACATTAGTTGTGCCAGTTCTTGTAAAACACGATACACCTGACTAAAGAAAAGAAATTCCACGTTTTCTTTGCATTTTGCGCACAAAACACCTAGAGAAATGAAAACAACGTTGTAAGTGTCTACTGCGAAAATGCTGCACCGTCTGGAAATGGTAAAGTAAACTCTACGCATGAATTGTTCGCGTTACGAGAGAATTTGATGTCTTAACCTCGCGCGTTATTTTGTGTAGTGGTTGCTTCTGGGGTTCCTCCCGCTTGCTCACTCGCAGTAGATCAAGCACATAATCGTATGCTGAAGCACAAGCCGTGTGAGCACAAGCGCATAATCCAAATTTTAAAGTTAATTATTTACAAACCTAAACGACGAAGAGTATCAAATTTTGGAAAAATCAGTTTTTACATGACATGTGGATAAGGCTCCTGCGTACCAACGATTGCTGAATCACCGTGTATATTCCACGAACTCTTGTGAAATGTAAATCAAACGTTCCGTGTTGCACCTGTTGGGAGACTCTGATCAAGTTATGTTTTCATTTGGGAGCTTCTTATTTAGATACGTAAATGTGTGCGTTATATTGTTAATTATCTCTTAATTTCACGGATTCCATCTCCTATAAGTTAATATTCTCAGTATCACTTGTGAATAGATGTCATTCATCTCTGATTATTTTCTCACAAGTTGCAATAGTATTAACCACAACAGCAATAATTAATAATAATAATAACACTAATAATAATAATAATAATAATAATAATAATAATAATAATAATAATAGATTTTTCACTCTTAGTTTAGAAATTATGTGCCAGTGTTCATTCTGGGTGACCTACATAAACAAAATTCTTTACGTTTATGTAAAATCCATGGCAATAAAAGTGAATAAAGTTTGAAGAAAAAAATAGGTACATACCTTTAAGAGAGTAAAACATATAGCTGCAACCGATTATCCATTCTCTCCATCATTTCGAATGAAATAACTCACAAGTCAATCTGCAGCATCTTCAAATATCACCATCCAATGATGATTGTAACGAAACATGAATCAGTCAATGAAATAGCAAAAGTTTCTTGTATCGTCCATAGTAAATGTGCTTGAGATAGTTCTAATTGAAAATATACCTTTCATAATTTAAAAAAATACTGATCGCATAAAATATGCCCAAAATGCCCATTTCGTGAAATTGGCAAAACTTTTGCCAATTTCACAAAAAAAGCAGTTTTATACCCCAGGTCGTACTAGGTTAGAAACACATCCATAGCTAATGAATTTGGGTGCTGATATACAGCACTCTAATGGCTAACAGAAGTACTAAAATAGAACAAAAGTAACGGCCTACTTGATTTCTTGAGTATGTGGACACATCTCAATTATGTATGTATTCGGCTTAGCGTTCTTTGGTCCACAGAATTTTCAGTATGGTGAAAATTCAGTATTGCCAACCTCGCAAACGTACATGAAGTCAAGGCTTTGCCGCCACACACAAATATGGGTAATTTGAGTAATTTGCCTTCGTGAAACATTTATTATTGTAACGTTTATTTTAATCCGCTGAAAGCTTTGATACTTTGAAATGTTAATCATTTAGACACATTTTGTGTAATTTTCTCCTAAAATTTATTATCCTGAAATATGAAAAGTTGAATGTTTAAATCATTGTATAGTTCAAATTAGAATACTGTGGAGGCATAAAATTATAATATACATTATAACAAAGATTGTTAATGTTTGAATGTTGAAAGATTGGAAGGTAATTTTAAAACATGGACATGAAAGTATTAAACGCACAGTTATAAACAACGATTATTTTCGCGAATACGCAAAATAAAGAATATTATGAAATTGAGAAGAAAAGTATTGCAAACATAGACGAAAGTGTATGTTATCAGTTTAGCAAATTCTCCAGATAGACATGTAGCTTGGGGAAGGAAGCCCTTCCTAAATTATAATAATTACTTTAAAGGATGTTTATGATAGTGTTTTGGCAACTGAAAAATGTTTAAGTGATCTACTTTTACAAGAGTATTCCAATGACTTTCCAATCATCGTGTGTCAAGATTTCAATGTTCACAATACATGCTGCAGGAAGGTTTCCGTAATGTAAGCTTGGCGTGTCCTACTATTTCTAAACCCCCTCCCCTCTGAAAATATTCTTGCTACAGTATTTCCTCCATACCAGGGAATGACGGTCTCAGCAAGCATTGCAGTACAGTAAAAGTTCATTTATTCGAAAATGAAGGTGAATCGAGCCATTCGAATGCAAATAAAGTGGTGTCACGGGAAGAATCTATCAAATTAAGACGTCGGACAAAAAACAACTTTACTGTAATTCATAAGTTATAACAAACAAATTTTAAATACTGTAAGATTTACGAAAAGTAGAAACGGAGAAATTGAATTATAAATGAAGGTTTTAATGAAATGCATATTTAAATATGTATTACATTATAACTTACATATGCTATAACTTTCGTGGACAATATAATGCATATGTGTGCACGTACACTATTTTATAAGCCTGATTATAATTTTACAAGCGAACAATAACACGAGTTCATTAATTTACCATAATATAGAACATACATATTTTCTCAATTTTGGATTTTTTCTTTCTCTTTTCTTCCAGAGATTCGGATAATTAGATACTCGTATAATAGGACTTCATGTAATTGAAGATTTACTGTACTTGCTAATATGAATAGTAGAACCTGAGTTCCCACACTTGGTGGGTGTGGCTATTTTTCCAGCTGGGTAGGCCTTATTCTTATTGATGATGCTCAGTAATATCTGCAGTAAAATATGGTGTTTATTTTTCTCCAAGAATATCTGAAACCTGCACGTATTTGGGATGAGTTTCATTATCTATTACGGTCATTTATCAGGAACGAATTGATAAACTAGTTTTCACGAGTTCTCTGAGAGTCCGTATTTTGAAATATTCTCTTTTCCGGGCTGCAACTAATGCGACCTTCCTTCTTTGACCAGTTATAAAACGTTGAAACTTTTAGAACTTAAAAGGAACAAAACAGCACCCACAATTGGGCTCAGAGCATTGATCGTTGATGAAGTAGACTTCAAAAATGTACATTTTTATTTTTACCACAACCAATTTTTAACAAATTATATCATTTTAAAACATGTATTTAAAATACAAGACCTATAGTAATATAGAAAAAAGAAGAAATACTTTGACATTTTTTATTTTATAAGATCATCTGAGGATATAATGTTTTCAAAAACCACTAACGTAATTTCTGCGAAACGAAAACGAGAAGTGCACTAGAAGGCCGTGATTAGTTAACGTTTATTGCGGTAACATGTTTAATAATATTGAAAATGATTTGAAGTGATATAACCTATATTTTTAAGAAATGAGAAGGTTTTGCTTCTTTTGTAAAGGCGGCTACCGCAATGTGTAGTTCACAAACTAAATTCTTTATGTCTTCTTTCGTGAAGTAGGCAGTTTAATTGCCTATTTCACAAAATGTGCTTATTTGTTCATCTTTTATGAAATCAGCAAAATGCTTATTTCAAAACTTGTTTATATTTTGTTACAATTGTAGTTTTATAAATTATGTGTAAAATGTTGCTGAAACAAAATTACATCTTACATCTGTTTGTGAAAGCAAGTGTGCGACTTGGACGTTCCACAACATCATGAACTGTTTCAAACATTTCTTCAATAACAAGAGATAAAACATATCATGGAATAAGTATGACAAGTAGGCGCTTATGGATTCTATATCTGCTCTCAAATAATAAATAGACCTGACAAAGAATTGATCTACATTCAAGGTAAGTTCCACAAGTAATTTTCCTATTGGGGATTGTAAATCTAATTAAATAAAGATACATTTCAATCGTATGGTCTACATAAAATAAATTTCAATTAGGTTAAGTAACTGGATAAACTTCATTTGCCATTTTATCTTCTTGTTATCATTCTCTGTAATCTGAAATATCACAGTATCATACGAATAATTTCAACATTCAGTTCAAAAGAAGTGACTCATTCAAAAATTAAACCACTGACTATCGGCATAATGTAAGTTTTCTTCCGGAACAACTACCACATAGTATATCACCCGATCACCAAGAAAGGTTGAAGCGAGCTTTTTATTAATGTCAGGTTTATTGTTCCGAATGACGTACTCGTATGTAGTGGCGAGAACGCATCTGAAGCCTTGGAAACAGGGAAGCTTTACGTTCAAATATCTGCGGTGATGTATTTTGGAGACCAAGTAAATAGCTGTATCTACATCCGCTATTCCTGGAATTCCTGCACCGGTCAATTCCAGGCACACAGCAGAGGAGAACCATATCGCACGGGCCACGGACCGTGCCCCATTATTTTTCAAAAAACTGAGGTAATATTCGAATGTTCAGAGTCCGACTACTATTCTGACCTTCCTGCTTAACGTGATTCCTTCAGCCAGGATTCATTATATTGACCATAGTTAAACCAAATAATGTAATAAACAAATATTTTAAAAAGTAGTTACATCAGTATGTTTTCATGTAACTCTCTGATTATGAGGATTGACGAGGCAGACAAGGTTATTGTTTTTAAAAGTTCTGTACAATAGGAAATTGCATAGCACGAATAAAAATTGCCAACATTAAAGGACCCGCTGCCGAAGGGGACAGGCTACACTAGTAGTTTATTCTCGTAAGCGGACCTCCATAAATAACGTAACGCAAAAGACGGGGGAGGAGGTTTGAGGTAGCATTACGCTGCGTTACATAGAGGTAAGTAGCCGTTAGTTTAATGTTACTATTATTTTAATATATGGTGAAATAATTATTTTTTCAGTATTATACTAAAATATTAAAACACAAGCTAATTAAGGTTTGAAAAATTAAATAAATTAAAGTCATTAGTTGGGTAAATTACTGCAATAAATGGAAATAGCTTTCATTAATTCTTTGATTCAATGTGTAAGATTACAAAGAAAATATCCAAAACTTATCTATATTCTAGAATCCAATGAAATTGGTGTGGAAGACTCTCCCCATGTGACATCCTCGCAGGCGAAAGAACGACTTGGTTGTCAAACATTTTCACGTCTATGCGTTCGTTCATCACCCAAAAATTGTACCCAATGTAATTAATGGGTGTCAACAACTAAATCTGACTTCATGTATCACAAATTTTAATATACATATATATATATATATATATATATATATATATATATTTAATGTAAACTATTTCCATTTATTGCAAGTAATTTACCTATCTAATGACTTTAATTTATTTAATTTTAAAAAGTAATTAGTTTATATTTTAATGTTTTGGTATAAGATTGAAAAAAACAATTTTCACCTAATTGTTAAATATATATATATATATATAATATATATATATATAATATATATAATATATAATATATTTGCATTATTACACGTAAGGGAATAATGACGTAGCAGTTGATGAACTGGAAAAAACGAAAAAAATTAATACATCGTGTAAACAGTTGATCACATTGGACATTTAAGACAATTTCTGAAATGACAAAACATTATTTATTTAACCGCATCACCACCACCATCATCATCATCATCATCCTAAACCTTATCCCAGTTGTTAGCTGTTGGTTGCCATTTTTCGGATGCGCTTACGACGGTAGATTGACTGTGATTTTTACCAGCTGGCTAACTGATGTCAACCCCCAACCTGGAGGACCGAACTTCGAGGATTCAATTTTTGATTTTGACTGTTTATTTTTACGACAGACTGTCAGCCTGGAAGTAATCCCCAACACCCGGGCGACCTTACACTTCAATGATTTCACGTAGGTAAGGCCATCGGATCTGGCAATGCCGTTTGGCGGTCCGTGGCCTTTTCAGTAGACCATTCCAGTATTCGACTGGATGACCGGCGAGGAAACCACGAAAAGAAACGCCGGTCAGATGGTCGGCGCGGGAATGGAACCCGTGCCATCCGCGATTGAGGAAGTAAATCGCCTACGCTCTGATCCATTCTTTTACTTACTAGGGCTGTCCGGGTGACGCCGGCGTCCATGGTGAAGATGCCCGACGGTTTCGGTCGACATTCTCTGCGACCCTTCTCAGGGCGTTAATGCCAAGGGAACAAGAGGAAGGCCGACCGAAACGTCGACACGCTTCGCGCATGGACGCGGCGTCACGCCGACAGGCTAGTAAATACTGCTCCGGCCGCGGAAAGCCTACGCTCTCATCTGATCCACCTTCGCCCACACACCATTATTTATTTACGCGAATGTGCCTGAATTCCCTGCCGTGTGTTCCAGAATGCAAACTCGCAACCGCGTGTGCAACACCTTGTCGCAGCCTGTCCTGGCGGCGAGCGGCCCGTCGACGGACTCCCTCCGAGTTCGGGAGTCGCGTGGAGGTCTTACGAGAGCTCTTGGTGCGACCTCGCAAGGCCGCGTCGCGCGACCGCGCTGTACGACTGCGACCCGCCGACGGCGTGCGACGCCGCCGCGCGTGGTGCGTGCGACCCGCGCCTCCCGGCCGCGGCCGCGTGGCGCGCCGGCTGTCGCTGGCAGTCGGGTGGCGTCGACGCTGGAGTACGTGCAGGGCGCCATGTGCAAGGATCAAGCCGCAAGATGAGGCAAGACGCGGCGTGCGGTGGCGCAGGTGGCAGGCGACTGGCGCGTGGGCAAACGAACTTCTCGTACACTTATATACATATAAGCATATATATATATATATATATATAATATATAATATATATATATGTATATTATATATAGCATATAAATATATAATACAAGAATTACATGTTCATCCTTACCTACTTTGGTGCGTGTTCTTAGGCTCTCCGGCCCGGAGTCCAATACACAATATCGGCTATCCGGGACGAGCCGCATCTCGGTCATTGGGTTCGGCCTCTTCAGAAGCTATACTGCTGCCATCCGAGCTATGCTTTGAAGGGCTATAGCTCTCGAGAAGGCCACAGAAAGATGGCGAAAACGTCTGCCAATTGACGGACGCGGCTCATCCGGGATAGCCAAGAATGTAATTACTCTGCGTGTTTAAACGGTGGTGTAGAGGAGTGCTGCAAAACTTCTTGCTGTGGAGATTTAACGCGACGGCGTCTGTTCCGAACAACTTCGTCTGTCAGTCTGTTCGTCCGTCGCATTCATTGCAACTCCCGGCAATCTTATCCGTGTCCGTTCATCAACCTGTCCGTCCGTCCGTTGGTACATTCCAACTGTCCGCCTGTCCGGCCGACTGGTCGTCTGTTACTTAACTTGTCTACTTACTCAAACGGTTTCTCCTAAGGAAACAGGGACTAGTTGGAACAAGTTGTTAAGTTAAGTTTTTTAGAGCATTTCTTTTAAAAATTCTCGCCTTACGAAATTCTTCTTAAGAAGAAGTTTAAGAATTGTGCTCACCAAAAACGGTCGAAATTTCGCAAGGAAGTAACTTATTGCCGATCTGGAAACTAAGAAGTGAACTGAATCCCGTTGCTAATTTAGGGGGAAAATCCTTTAACTCATGGTGTAGGCTGAATCCACGTTTTGTTGATCCTCATACCGAAAAATCGTTTGATTGCAAAACGTCCGTTTGTCTGTCTGACCACTCTGTGGCCTAACCGTTCAGCCGATTTTTCTTCAAAATTGGATATTCTCCAATCGATCTGAATGAACTCTTGGTTTTGGGAGTTTCAAACGGATAGTTTGATATTTGAGGGTACTTCAGCATAAAGGCGGCAAACACATTTTCAAACATTTGCTCAGTTTGAAAGCTACAAAATGGAAGATAGAAGTTTTTGGCTTGACAGTCTGTTGTAAACAATTAAAAATAATATAATCTACGTTTTCTGTAAAAGTTAGTAGTTTTTGTGTAATATCGCGCTAATAATGTACGATTTTTTCTTTTTGAAGAATAGGCTCAATTTTTTCTATACATTTTCTCACATCTGTAATAAAGAATGATACGAAATATGGTGCTAGTCCCATTTTCGGGTATTACTTACTCGTTTTTTTTTTTCCGCAAAAAAAAGAAAAACATTTTTAGAAATAGCAAATTGAAGAAGTCTTTTTATACGAAATTACCTCTTTGAATATATTATTTTTAATTTTTGAAAAGCGAGTAATTTTTGCGTAACGCGCTTGAAATTTCCGAAACATAAAATCCTCGAAGACCGTCGCAACTTTGTATTTAAATTATTTCACATCTGTAATATGGACGCGTAAGAAATATAGTCCTATTTTCGGGGGTATTGCTCCGTTTTTTTGATATTGGCAATAAAATTCAAATCTACAAAATTGAAGATATTATTACCGAGAAAATGTTTGTTGTAGAAAATTAGCTATTTAATATAAATAGATAAACTAGTGGTGCTATAGAATGGCCACAGACTTTTCGGGCAGTAATTTTAGTTTTCTGTAAATCTCTTAATCTCAACTAGGCAGTTCAGTTGTGACGAACTCTTCCCAGATACCGTTGTTTTTGGTACGCTTCGAAGGACATTTTTTCACATTTTCCTCAATTTTTTTTGGCTTTTTAAGCAAGAACTGAAACCACACATAACGCTTATTACTATTAATATAAGTGCAAAAAACCCGTGTACCTACCCGGGCGCGAGGTGGTTAATTGTGTTTACATTACTACTGCTGTTGTTTAGAGGGACAGTGTTCCGCTGGTTCGAATCTTGGTCGGGTATACGATTTGTCAGAATTCTCTGTTGCCGTAAAAATAATTGAGAATTCCGCGGAACCTTTTATTGAAAAAACATTTAAAGCAAGTATTTGCGAATCTTATAACCAAATTAATAAACCGGAAAAATTTGTAGCGTTTAAAAAAACAATTTTTCACATTCTCTTAATGGATTTGTAAAATTGCATTGTAAACGTGGATTTGTATGAATCAATCAATCAATTGTTGTCTTTCGGCATTTATGACTATTTATAGAACTGTGGCTAAATTCCCTATATAACCGAAGAGGCCGAACTGGTTAAATGTCCGAGTTCGGATCAGCCAGTTTGGAGGGAATGGTTCGAAGGATAATTAGTTGACACAAGATTCTGTTTTGCCGCAGAACACTTTAGAGATGTTCATGAATTTTGTTGAAAAATCATTTGAAGCAAATTTTACTCACATATTTTATTATTCTAAACAAACTGTGGTGTGTCTGTATGTAATTTTCGGATTTTGAAATTTTAAACAAATTTACAACTCTCTTGTTCTGCATTATAAAACATAAAGTCACATGAATAATTGGTTCAATATAATCAAATCAATATAATACGGCGTAAGTGTTTAGAAACTTACAAGACGGTTCGTGCTTTGTCAGCAACAACGTTTATTTTTGGTTCTATGTGTAAATTAAGAAAATGTGTACACATCCATAGCACTCAATACATTTGGAGTGTACAGTTTCTAATCATCAGTGATCAACAACTGAGACTTCTGTGGAATGTTTTCGTGAACTGATTACCGGCTAGAGAAATGTCTTTCAGAACTTTTGGAAGCTTTGGTAACCACTGTAGGCCTGAGGGCGCCCCCTCCATCCGCTTAACAGATCGAAACGACAATGTAAATGCATTGGTAATAATAAGAGGAAAGCGTGATGTTTTTTCTCAACCGAAGGCTTACGGACGGCGCTACAAATAAGATGGGGCAACTACATTTCTGATCCCGCTGATCCATTACCTTGCGTTTTTGTACATTTTACGTCTTTTTTTTTTTTTTTTTACTTCTAAAATAAATAAAACATACTACAAAGAGAATGATTTTACTTTATTGATAAATCTCAATGAATTATATGGCCAACGATTCAGATACTCAATATTTATAATACTAATTATTGGTTTCATTTAATCAAATCTTTTTAAGAACGCCTTGATGGCTTGGATTGGCGTTCCCCAAATATATAACAATTTTTCAAATTGCCAGGTTGAAAAGGGAAAATCAAGGATTGAAAATATTTTCAGAAATTTTTTATTTACGTTTAGACTAGGAGGCCACTTTGAAAATTATCAGGTAATTTTCCAAGGGGGACCAAAGCCCCGCCCCCCTCCCCGCCCCACCCCACCGCCCCATCCCTCCCCCCCACTCTCCACCCCTCTACGCACGTCCGTGGAAGTTGTCACATTGTTGGCTGCGCGTTGCAGTATCTGAGTGGCTTCGGGTTTCCCACAGAGAGCTAAACTTTGCTCGGCGATTTTACTCTTTAGAGTATGATCTGAGTAATGAACTGATGTGTTGAGTTTGATCTTACTGTTTGATCTTTCCCCTACTGGCTCCTACTTGCGAAATGGCATGTCCTCTTCGCATGTGGCATGATTTCTGTTGACAA
>BOPP01000221.1:961920-990315 GCA_017312745.1 Gryllus bimaculatus | reverse complement strand
CGAGAGTGAGATAGAATGTACTTGACAGGCGCTGTGGCATGTGTCGACACAATAATCCGCTCGCCTCCTTGACTAATATCCTTGGCCCACCTCTTCTCCTCCCACCCAATCCTATTCCCCTCTCCACTGCGGTTCTCCCTTTCTATATCACTCCTCCAGTCACAACCTTAATTAAATTACCTCTCTCCCATAGAAAAATTAACGGCCTTCTGCCAAAAAACCCCAGACTCCCGATCCCGTCGTGCGGGGGCGAGCGAGTCAAAAAACGTTAAACAACAATCGAAACAATTCGAAGAGCCCCGCAAGGGGTCAACGAACACGATTTTGTACACTATGCTAAATGAATGTTCTTGCCGCCGTTATCTTAAGAGGTTGTGCTGCATGCCAGGTGTTGTGCTGCCAGTTGTGTGCATGCCAGCCTATAATCTCTGAGTGCATGCGCGCGGGCTATCGACTTTAATAGCCGTACAACGCGTGGAAGTGCGTGGCGTGGAAGCGTGGCAGCGAAGTGTGACGCACGCCATGATTCACTCGCTGATGGTCTGTTTCAGTTGCGGGTTTACCAGCCACATAGATGTGACTGGGCGCGCCTTCCGCCTTCTACCTCCAAGGCGGTCATGATCGTCGAGTGTGTGCAGCCATAACATGTTTGAGTGAGGCACTCAATAGGGGCACCTTCGGCAAATGAGGCGCCTAGCTACCCACATGCCCACTCTTATACTGCGCACACAGGCACTCACGAGGTGAGTTTCGTTAGAAATCGGAATGGGGTGACTTAAAACTTCACTATAACTTCTATTGTAATCTTCTGTCGAGTTTACCCACTACTACATGGTGACCTGAGAGACAGAGCTTAGTAGGCAGCATACTCTGTATCCCCGTAGTAAACCAACAACGATGTAAGTGGCACTGAGGCGATCATACTCCATTTAAACACAGTGACCCTTCAAGGTTGGCGTTCTGCGACGGAGAGGATGCATCTAGACATCCCATTGAAATCATCGTTATGACTTAAAATTTTGGTTTGGGAGCTCGATGAATGACATGTTCCCCCTATCTTTTGAGCTTGTGTCAACACTGTTTATGGGCGGAGTAATAGGGTTCAGATGGCCGTGTACGCACCTTAACCAACGTCTCTGGTCAGTACAACGACCTTTGCCTTCTTTACGTTTGGGCGCGGGGGCGCGACAAACAGATGTGAGGGCGTGTTCGTGCATCACTGACTGCTCGCGTGTTTTGCGCATCTCTGACTGCGCAAGTGCTCATGCACTCTGATTGTGCAGTGTTTGTGGCATCTCTCAAGTGCTCCCGTCTGCGCCTCTGAGCTAACACATGTTTCGCGTACCTCTTGAATGCCGGCACGCGTTTTGCATCTCAGAGTGCGCAGTGTTCGTGCCACTCTTATGTGCGGCACGTGTTCGCGGCAACTTCTTAGGTGCGCACGTGTTCGCGGCACTCTTAAGTTCACACGTGTTCGTGGCAACTCTTAAGTGCGGCAGTGTTGGCGCAACTCTTAAGCTGGGCACGTGTTGGCGCAACTCTGGGTGCGCACGTGTTGCGCGCAACTCTTAAGTGGCGGCACCGTGTCGTGCACTCTGGTTGCGCACGCGTTCGTGAACTCTTGAATGTGCATGTGCTTCGAGCAATCAGTTTAGGCGTGTTCGTTGGTACCATGGCAAGTGCTGGCTAGACGCTTCGTCGCCGCAGCGTCTCCCGCTCCCCTGCCGGCTTGCGCTCCGACTGCGGCGGCCCCGTCAATCTTGCGGCGCCGACTACACTGCCTGCCGGCACACGATGCAGACGGCTCAAGGACAGCTATCGTCAGCCGAAGAGCGGGCTCCGAGGTCGGAGGCATGGGTTTTCGATTGTCCGAGAACGACGCGTCAAAGGCGTTTGTCTGAATGAATTGGTTTCGTCCTTGCATTACCGTTTGAAGAATATGGCAATATATGACAGAAAATTAGCAATAATTTGATACTAAACGTGAGGAGGTAAAGCGTCGCCTTGAAATCCTCTCCGGGAGCAAGGCAAAGATTTTAATAATATTATTTATAGTAAAATATTTAGTGGTGTGTCTGGCATTTATTATTATTATCTAATTATTTTTTTTGTTTATTCTCAAAAGTTTTGGTTTCACCTGGAATACCAAAGATACATATCAGAGCATGGTAACACAGACGATATTTAAAATCTACAAAACAAATTAAGGTCTTTGTAACACATAAACATAAAATAACTGTTTTCAAGATTAGGTAAACATAGGAATAATAGTTTTCAGTGGCTAAATACAAATACAGATTTCAAAAGAATGAGCTTTCAAACACACCAACATGTCCTCCATAGAATCTCCTGACTGAGTGACAGGGTGCTGATTATAACAGACTTCTGGGGCGCGATGTAATTGCTCTTCTTCCAAGGAGAGTTCTTCCAGGCGATCTGGGCAGCAGAGTTTTTGGTATCGACGCCAGTTGCTGGATAGTACAAAATTGGGATAGTTGTTCACTTCTGACACTCGCGCCATTGTTTCTTTTACGGCAAATGACTAGTTCTCTGTATTTGTCGATTTTAGTCTGGTATGTTGTCAATCATCGTTGCTGATATTGAACGAACTAGCAACATTCAATAAACCAAACTTTCTTTGGGCAGATTTTCGAAAGAGTAATATCAGGTCTGCTTGTGTCTGAATTGTCCTGTCTGTCAGAATACGCGGGTCCCAGTATAACTGTATGGTGTCTCATTTTCTAGTACCATGATTCAGGGGTAGGCGCTTCTGGATGATACTGGTAGTATGGTTGCAATCCAACTTTCTGAGGTAGCCTGTGCTTTTTAGTAGTTTGGAATGGATGATGTGGCTCACTTGATCGTGTCTTCACTTTATAGTCAGGCTGGGAGCTAACGGGGCTAGCAGCCTGATATAATCATGCTGAATGGTTTCAGCTCTCGACCACACTGCGAACTTCATCCAATGTTAGTACTGCTCCCTGGGTCTTTGGATGATATATTTTAGGGTAATTCTTTGTTGGAATGCACCTGATGCTTGTATTGCTATCATGAAAACCTTCGTCTCAGGGTACAATTCCTATATTGAGCCATTTGTTACGACATATTCTACAATGGTCGACATTTGGATTGGCCTACTGCAGGGCAGGATATGCACCGTGGAGTGGCTTTTTGTTTTCCAGGACTCTATCTGCTTGCTGCAAAGAGAGCTGATGAACTTGCATATCTTGTTTTAGATTGAGGCGGCGCTGTAAATTGTCATCTGCCCTGCACAAGTACCTTGTGGCGTAGAGAAGTGCGCCTGCCTTTTCTGCAAAATACTTCCTCAATGGCTATTTATCTGTTTAGGCATGGAGATTCGTGAACTTCACAATAACGCCTCCCATTTGGGTTTTCCCCGAGGCAGTGTGACGCTCTGATCGACTTTTAGGATGGTGACAACGAAGCGTGTCATTTGAACTCTTACAAGTCTCTCCAATTACTCTAGGTCGGTGTGGACGGCATTTAAGAATACCCCATCAAGAAGGTGATAATGGGTATAGCATACGAGTTAATGGGGCAGCCGTAAGGGTTTTCGGGAGTTGAGGGAAGTTTTTAACACTGACTTGAGTCGGTTGGTAAGCTCTGTTTTAAGTATCCCTTAGTTGATGATGTGCAATCATATTTCCTTGCTGAATTCCAAGGTATTTGTAGAGTGCATCAGCTTCCAGGGGGCAGTGATTGTTTTCTTCATCAAAATCCTCTTTAATTATTATTAATTACTTATTATATTATTATTATTATTATTATTATTATTATTTAATTATTTAATTATTATCATCATCATCATCAATGGGGCATATAGTGGTTCTTCTTTTCCTCTACTAAAAGGAATCGTTTTTATTTTGAAAGAGAATTCAGATCGGTTATGAAGGCAAATGTGGAAATCGTAACATGTTTTGGCAATCATTCAACTTTTCTGCTAATAGGTAAAACAATCTTAGAATGAGAGGGTTATACATAATTTATTCATTGTAAAATCATATTCTTGGAATAACTTTTACACTGAAATACTAAAGCCCTTGGTGTTTTATTTACGTTTTGACATGTAGGGTGATTCGGTCCTGCGTTGGCTCCATGACAGCGACTGTGATAGGAGTTACTAAGTTATTGATGGAATTCAAAAGAGAAATAGTGCTAAACCCTATTGAAAAATTTTGAACAAACAATTTTTTTTTGTTTTCGTGATATTTTGCAAAGAACACTGTATCGCAAATATTTACATTAATTATTGCTCCTTTTGATATTTTTGCCTCTTATCTAACGAATAGGAAAGGAGAAAAAAACAATTGTTAAGTATTACTTAAGAATAGTAATCAAATTTTATTATCTGCAGACCAAAATTTCAGCATTTGTCATTCGTGGAAACAGGGTCTCTAGAGCGTTCTAAATGGCCTCCTCCTGCGTGAACAAAAGCACAGGCGTCGCCGGCGCAGGCCCCCCTGTGACGCGTCACAACTTTGGCCGGGTTACGCTTTAATTTCTCCGGATACTTTCAATGCTCCGAATGGTCACACTATCGAGACTTCGGTAGGCATGAATGTGTTTTTCATTAGCCCCCAGTTCTAAAAGACGTTGGGCAGGACTGAGTTATAAAATTTCAGATACTGAAGTCTCCTTAAACATTGCGGCGGTAGAAGTGGAGGGATCGGATAAAGATCATCATATACAAGTGGCCGAATCAGGACAACCCATTTAATCAGAGAATCGCTTTTGAATGAGGGGCACACGCTGGCCTCGAGCACATGTTTCGGCGTGGGAAAATTGTGCACATTAGTGTGTGGTGGACACGATACAGACCTGAGCTAAAGAAAAGAAATTCCATCCACGTTTTTTTGGCATTTTGCGGGCACAAAATTCGCGCGCTTAGAGAAATGAAAAAACGTTTGTAAGTTGGTCTACTGGCGAAAAATGCTGGCAACCGTTGGGAAATGGTAAAGGTACATCTTACGCATGAATTGTTGCGCGTTACGAGAGAATTGTCATGGTCTTAAACCTCGCAGCCGTTATTATGTCTTAGTGTGCTTCTGGGTTCTGCCCGGCTTGCTTCACTCGCAGTAGATCAAGCCCATAATCGTATGGCTGAGACAAGCCGTGTGAGGCACAAGCGCATAATCCAGTGTTAAGTTAAGTTTATTTACAAAGGGCCTAAACGACGAAGAGTAGTAAATTTTGGAAAAATCAAGTTTTTACATGACATGTGGATAAGCGCTGCCTGCGTACCAAACGATTCTGAATCACCGGTGTAAATATTCCAGCGAACTCTTGTGAGAATTATCAAACGGGTTCCGTGTTGCACCTGTTGGGAGAATCTGATCGAGTTAAGTTTCATTTGGGAGGTTCTTATTTAGATACGTAAATGTGTGGCGTTATATTGTTCATTATCTCTTTAATTTCACGGATTCATCTCCTATATGTGAGAGTCGAGTTAATATTCTCAGTATATTTGTGAATAGATGTCAATTCATCTCTGATTATTTCTCACAAAGTTGGCAATAACGTATTAAACCAGACACAGCAATAAATTAATAATATAAATAACACTAATAATAATAATAATAATAATAATATATTAATAATAATAATGATTTTTCAACTCTTAGTTTAGAAATTATGTGCCAGTGTTCATTCGGTGACCTACATAACAAAATCTTTACGTTTATCGTAAAATCATGGCACTATAAAGAGTGAATAAAGTTTGAAGATTATATTATTATAGGTAGGAATACCTTTAAAAGAGTAAAACATATAGCTGGCAACCTGATTATCGCATTCTCTTTCTCTCCATCATTTCGAATGAAATAACTCACAAGTCAATCTGCAGCATCTTCAAATATACCATCCCAATGATGATTGTACGAAACATGAATAGTCAATGAATAGCAACAGTTTCTTGTATCGTCCATAGTAAATGTGCTTGAGATGTTCTAATTGAAAATATAACCTTTTCATAATTTAAACAAACCAATACTGATTGCATTAAACATATGCCAAAAAATGCCCATTTCGTGAATGGCTAAAACTTTTGCCATTTCACAAAAAAACAAAAAAAGGCCAGTTTTTATACCCAGGTGCTACTAAGGTTAGAAACACATCGCATAGCTTAATGAATTTGGGCGTGATATACAGCACTCTAATGGCTAACAGAAGTACAAAATAGAACAA
The DNA here is from genome assembly GCA_017312745.1 of Gryllus bimaculatus. Classification (NCBI taxonomy): domain Eukaryota; kingdom Metazoa; phylum Arthropoda; class Insecta; order Orthoptera; family Gryllidae; genus Gryllus; species Gryllus bimaculatus. The sequence goes on along the minus strand of BOPP01000221.1, from coordinate 984,111 downwards.
GTAACGGCCTACTTGATTTCTTGAGTATGTGGACAGCATCTCAATTATGTATGTATTCGGCTTAGCGTTCTTTGGTCCCACAGAATTTTCAGTATGGTGAAAATTCAGTATTGCCAACTCGCAAACGTACATGAAGTCAAGGCTTTGCGCCACAACACAAATATGGGATTTGAGTAATTTGCCTTCGTGAAACATTTTATTATTGTAACGTTTATTTTAATACCGCTGAAAGCTTTGATACTTTGAAATGTTAATCAATTTAGACACATTTTGTGTAATTTTCTTCCTAAAAATTTATTATCCGAAATATGAAAAGTTGAATGTTTAAAATCATTGTATAGTTCAAATTAGAATACTGTGGAGGCTATAAATTATAATATACCTTATTACAAGATTGTTATGTTTGAATGTTGAAAGATTGGAAGGTAATTTAAACATGGACGATGAAAGTTTAAACGCACAGTTTAAACAACGATTATTTTGGGCGAATATCGCAAAATAAAGAAATATTATGAAATTGAGAAGAAAGTATTGCAAACATAGACGAAAGTGTATGTTATCAGTTTAGCAAATTCTCCAGATAGACATGTAGCTTGGGGAAGGAAGCCCTTCCTAAATTATAATAATTATTTAAAGGATGTTTATGATAGTGTTTTGGCAACTGGAAAAATGTTTAAGTGATCTACACTTTTAAATGAGTATTTCAATGACTTTCCAATCATCGTGTGTTCAAGATTTCAATGTTCACAATACATGCTGCAGGAAGGTTGCCGTAATGTAAGCTTGGCGTGTCCTACTATTTAAACCCCCTCCCTCTGAAAAATTTCTTGCTACAGTATTTCTCGCATACAGGGAAATGACGGTCTCAGCAAGCATTGCAGTACAGTAAACAGTTTCATTTAATTCGAAAAATGAAGGTGAATCGAGCCATTCGGAAATGCAAATAAAGTGGTGTCACGGGAAGAATCTAATCAAATTAAAGAGTCGGACAAAAAAAACACCAACAACTTAACTTTAATTCATAAGTATATAACAAAAAATTTTGAATACTGTAAGATTTACGAAAGTAGAAACGGAGAAAATTGAATATAAAATGAAGGTTATATGAAATGCATCATTGCTTCGGCCATGCAACTGCTTTCGTGGACAAATATAATGGCATATGTGTGCAGCGTACATCTATTTTATAAGCTTGATTATAATTTTAAGCAAGCGAACAATAACACGAGTTCATTAATTTAACCATAATATAGGACATACATATTTTCTCAATTTTGGATTTTTTCTTTCTCTTTCTTCCAGAGATTCGGGATAATTAGATACTCGTATAATAGGACTTCATGTAATTGAGATTTCAGTACTTGCTAATTATGACATAGTCGAACCTGAGTTCCCACACTTGGTGGGTGTGGCTATTTTTTCCAGCTGGGTTAGGCCTTATTCTTATTTGGATGATGCTCAGTAATAATCTGCAGTAAAATATGGTGTTTATTTTTCTCCAAGAATATCTGAACTGCAACGTATTTGGGGATGAGTTTCATTATCTAATTACGGTCATTTATCAGGAACGAATTTGAATAAACTAGTTTTCAACACGAGTTCTCTGAGAGTCCGTATTTTGAAATATTCTCTTTTCGGGCTCAACTAATGCGACTTCCTTTTTGACGCAGTTATAAAACGTTGAAACTTTTTAGAACTTTAAAAGGAACAAAACAGGGCACCCACAATTGGGCTCAGAGATCTGATCGTTGATGAAGTAGACTTCAAAAAGTACATTTTTTTATTTTTAACCAGCAACCAATTTTAACAAATTATACTCATTTTAAACATGTATTTAAATTACAAGACGCTATTAGTAATATAGAAAAAAGAAGAAAACTTTGACATTTTTTATTTTATAAGATCATCGTGAGGATATAATGTTTTCAAAAACCACTAACGTAATTTTTGCGAAAGCGAAAACGAGAAGTGGCACTACGAAGGGCGTGATTAGTTAACGTTTATGGCGGTAACATGTTTAATATATTGAAAATGATTTGAAGTGATATAACCTATATTTTTAAGAAATGAGAAGGTTTTGCTTCTTTTGGTAAGGCGGCTACCGCAATGTGTAGTTCAACAAAACTAATTCTTTATGTCTGTCTTTCGTGAAGTAGGCAGTTTAATTTGCCTATTTCAGCAAAATGTGGCGGCTTATTTGTTCATGCTTTATGAAATTAGCAAATTTTATTTCAAAACTTGTTTATATTTTGTTAGCAATTGTAGTTTTTATAAATATGTGTAAAAATGTTGCTGAAACAAAATTAGCATCTTAACATCTGTTTGGTGAAAACAAGGTGTGCGACTTGGACGTTCCAGCAACATCATGAATGTTTCAAAGCATTACTTCAATAACAAGAATAAACATATCAAGGAACAAGTATGACAAGTAGGCGCTTTATGGATTCTATATCTGCTCTCAAATAATCAAATAGACCTGACAAAGAATTGATCTATCATTCAAGGTAAGTTCACAATACTTTCCTATTGGGGATTGTAAATATAATTAAATTAAAAGATACATTTCAAATCGTAATGGTCTAACATAAAATAAATTTCAATTAGGTTATAGTAAGCTGGATAAACTTCATTTGCCATTTATCTTCTTGTTTATCTATTTCTCTGTAATCTGAATATCACAGTATCTATAGAATAATTTCAAGCCCTTCAGTTGCAAAAGAAGTGACTCAATTCAAAATTAAACACTGACTATCGCATAATGTAAGTTTCTTGTCGCGGAACAACTACCAACATAGTATATCACCCGATACCAAGCAAGGTTGAAGCGGAGCTTTTTATTAATGTCAAGGTTTATTGTTCGAATTTGACGTACTCGTATGTAGTGGCGAGAACGCATCTGTAAGCCTTGGAAATACAGGAAGCTTTACGTTCAAGATATCTGCGGTGATGTATTTTGGAGACCAAGTAAAATAGCTGTATCTACAATCCGCTCATTCCTGGAATTCCTGCACGGGTCAATTCGCAGGCACACAGCAGAGGAGAACGCATATCGACGGGCACGACGGTGCCCCATTTTATTTTTTTCATAAAACTGAGGTAATATTCGAATGTTCGAGTCCGACTACTATTCTGGACGCTTCCTGCTTAACGTGATTCTTCAGCCAGGATTCATTATATTAGACCCTAGTTAAACCAAATAATGTAATAAACAAATATTTTAAAAAAGTAAGTTAACTCAGTAATGTTTTCATGTAACTCTCTGATTATGAAGGGATTGAACGCAAGGCAAGACAGGTTATTGTTTTTAAAAGTTCTGTACAATAAGGAATTGCATAGGCACGAATAAAAATTGCCACATTAAAGGACGCCGCTGCGAATGGGGAAGGGCTACACTAGTAGTTTATTCTCGTAAGCGGCTCCATAAATAAACGTAACGCAAAAGGACGGGGGGTGAGGAGGTTTGAGGTAGCAATTAACGCTGGCGTTACATAGAGGTAAGTAGCCGTTAGTTTAATGTTACTCATTATTTTAATATATGGTGAAATAATTATTTTTTCAAGTATTATACTAAAATATTAAAACACAAGCTAATTAAAGGTTTGAAAAATTAAATAAATTAAAGTCATTAGTTGGTAAATTACTGCAATACAATGGAAATAGCTTTCATTAATTCTTTCTGATTATCATGTGTAAGATTCAAAGAAAATATCCAAAACTTATCTAAATTCTAGATCCAATGAAAATTGGTGTGGAAGACTCTCCCCATGTGACATCGCTGGGCAGGCGAAAGAACCGACTTGGTTGTCAAACATTTTCAACGTCTATGCGTTCGTTCATCACCAAAAACTTGTACGCCAATGTAATTAATGGGTGTCAACAACTAAATCTGACTTCATGTATACAATTTTAATATACATATATATATATATATATAAATATATATATATATATATTTAATGTAAACTATTTTCCATTTATTGCAAGTAATTTACCTATCTAATGACTTTAATTTATTCTAATTTTACAAAAGTAATTAGTTTATATTTAATGTTTTGGTATAAGATTGAAAAAACAATTATTTCACTAATTCGTTAAATATAATTGTTAAATATATATATATATATATATATATATATATATATATATATAATATATAATATATTATGCATTTATTACACGTACGGGAATAATGACCGTAGCAGTTGATGCAACTGGAAAAAGAAAAAAATTAATACATCGTGTAAACAGTTGATCACATTGACATTTTAGACAATTTCTGAAATGACAATAACCATTATTTATTTACCCATCACCACCACCATCATCATCATCATCATCCTAAACCTTATCCCAGTTAGCTGTGGTTGCCATTTTCGGATCGCTTACGACGGTATGATTGACTGTGATTTTTACCACTGGCTAACTGATGTCAACCCCCCAACCTGGAGGACCGAACTTCGAGGATCAATTTTTGATTTTGACTGTTATTTTTACGACAGACTGTCAGCCTGAAGTCAATCCCCAACACGGGCGACCTAACTTCATGATTTCACGTAGGTAAGGCCATCGGATTGGCAATGCCGTTTGGCGGTCGTGGCCTTTTCAGTAGAACCATTCCAGTATTCGACTGGATGACCGAGGGAAACCACGAAAAGAAACCCGGTCAGATGGTCGGCGCGGGAATGGAACCCGTGCCTCCCGATTGAGGAGTAAATGCGCTACGCTCTGATCCACTTCTTTACTTACTAGGCTGTCCGGGTGACGCCGCGTCCATGGTGAAGATGCCCGACGTTTCGGTCGACATTCTCGCGACCCTTCTCAGGGCGTAATGCCAAGGGAACAAGAGGAAGGCCGACCGAAACGTCGACACCTTCGCACCATGGCGCGGGCGTCACCCGACAGGCCTAGTAAATACTGCCTCCGGCCGCGGAAGCCTACGCTCTCATCTGATCCACTTCGCCCACACACCATTATTTATTTACCCGAATGCCTGAATTTCCCTGCCCGTGGTGTTCCAGATGCAACTCCAGCCGCGTGTGCAAGCACCTTGTCCAGCCTGTCCTGCGGCGGAGCGCCCGTCGACGGACTCCCTCCGAGTCGGGCAGTCGCGTGGAGGTCTTACGAGAGCTCTTGGTGGCGACCCTCGCAAGGCCGCGTCGCGCGAACCGCGCTGCTACGACTGCGACCCGCCGACGGCGTGCGACGCCGCCGCGTGGGGGCGTGCGACCGCGCCTCCGGCCGCGGCGCGTGGCGCGCCGGCTGTCGCTGCAGTCGGTGGCGTCGACGCTGGATACGTGCAGGGCGCCATGTGCAAGATCAAGCCGCAGATGGAGGCAAGACGGGCGTGCGGTGGGCGCAGGTGGCCAGGCGACTGCGGTGGGCAAACGAACTATCTCGTACACTTATATACATATATACATATATATATATATATATATATATATATAATATATATTATGTATATATTATACATATAAATATATAATACAAAATTAATGTTCATCCTTACCTACTTTGCGTGCGTGTTCTTAGGCTCCCGGCCGGAGTCAATACACATATCGGCTATCCGGGACGAGCCGCATTCTCGGTCAATTGGGTTCGGCCTTCTTCAGAGCTATACTGCTGCCTCCGAGCTATGCTTTGAGCGGTATAGCTCTGAAGAAGGCCACAGAAAGATGGGCGAAACGTCTGCCCAATTGACCGAGACGCGGCTCATCCCGGATAGCCAAGAATGTATTTACTCTGCGTGTAAACGGTGGTGTAGAGGAAGTGCTGCAAAACTTCTGCTGTGGAGATTTTACCGACCGTCTGTCCGACACTTCGTCTGTCAGTCTGTTCGTCCGTCCATTCATGTGCAACTCCGGCAATCTCTATCCGTGTCCGTTCATCAACCTGTCCGTCCGTCCGTTGGTACATCCAACTGTCCGCCTGTCCGGCCGACTGATCGTCTGGTACTTAACTTGTCTACTTACTCAAAACGGTTTCTCCTAAGGAAACAGGGACTGTTTGGCACAAGTTGTTAGTTAAGTTTTTAGACATTTCTTTTAAAAATTCTCGCCTTACGAATTCTTCTTAAGAAGAAGTTAAGTAATTGTGCTCCCAAAACGGTCGAAATTTCGCCAGGAAGTAACTTATTGCCGATCTGGAAACTAAGAAGTGACTGAATCCCGTTGCTAAATTTAGGGGGAAAATCCTTTAACTCGTGGTGTAGTCTGAATCCACGTTTTGTTGATCCTTCATACCGAAAAATCGTTTGACGGCAAAACGTCCGTTTGTCTGTCTGGCCATCTGTGGCCTAAACCGTTCAGCCGATTTTCTTCAAAATTGATATTCTCCAATCGATCTGAATGAACTCTTGGTTTTGGGAGTTTCAAACGGATAGTTTGATATTTGAGGGTACTTCACATAAAGGCGCAAACACATTTTCAAACATTTCTCAGTTTGAAAGCTACATAATGGAAGATAGAAGTTTTTGGCTTAGACAAAGTCTGTTGTACAAAATTAAAAAAATAACATCTACGTTTTTCTGTAAAAGTTAGTAGTTTTTGTGTAATTTCCGCTAATAATGTACGACTTTTTCTTTTGAAGATACGCTTCAATTTTTTCTATACATTTTCTACACATATGTAATAAAGAATGATACGAAATATGGTGCTAGTCCCATTTTCGGGTATTACTCGTTTTTTTTCGAAAATGATAGAAAAACATTTTAGAAATACAAAATTGAAGATAGAGTTTTTTGTCTCAGGCAGTCTTTTATACGAAATTACCTCTTTGAATATATTATTTTTAATTTTTTGGAAAAGCGAGTAATTTTTGCGTAACGCGCTTGAAATTTACGAAAACAAAATCCTCGAAGACCGCTCCAACTTTGTCTTTAAATTATTTACACATCTGTAATAATGGACGGTAAGAAATATAGTCCTATTTTCGGGTATTGCTCGTTTTTTTGATAATTGCAAAAAAATTCAAATCTACAAAATTGAAGATATTATTACCCGAGAAAATGTTTGTTGTAGAAAATTAGCTATTTATATAAATAATAAACTAGTGGTGCTATACAATGGCACAGACTTTCTCGCAGTATTTAGTTTTGTAATCTCTTTAATCTCAACTAGGAGTTCAGTTGTGACGAAACTCTTCCCAGATACCGTTTTTGGTCGCTCGAAGGACATTTTTTCCCATTTTCTCAATTTTTTTGGCTTTTTAATGCAAGAACTGAAACCACCATACGCTTATTACTATTATATAAGTGCAAAACCCGTGTACTACCCGGGCCGCCGAGGTGGTTAATTGGTGTTTACTACTCTGTTGTTTAGAGGGAAGGTTCGCTGGTTCGAATCTTGGTCGGGTAATACGATTTGTCAGAATTCTCTGTTGCCGTAGAAAATAATTGAGAATTCCGGAAACTTTATTGAAAACCATTTAAAGCAAGTATATTTGCGAATACTATTAACCAAAATTAATAAACCGGAAAAATTTGTACGTTTAAACAATTTTTCACATCTCTTAATGGATTTGTAAAATTGCATTGTAAACGTGGATTTGTATGAATCATCAAATCAATTGTTGTCTTTCGGCATTTATGACTATTATAGATGTGCTAATTCCCTATATAACCCGAGAGGCCGAACTGGTTAAATGTCGAGTTCGGACTCAGCCAGTTGGAGGGAACTGGTTCGAGGATAATTAGTTGACACAAGATTCTGTTGCCGCAGAAACTTGAGAGATGTTCATGAATTTTGTTGAAAATCATTTGAAGCAATTTTACTCACATATTATTATTATTCTAAACAAACTGTGTGTGTCTGTATGTAATTTTCGGATTTTGAAATTTTAAACAAATTTACAACTCTCTTGTTCTCATTATAAAACATAAGTCACATGAAATCAATTGTTCAATATAATCAAATCAATATAATACGGCGTAACGTTCAGAAACTTTGCAAGACGGTTCGTGCTTTGTCAGCACAACGTTTATTTTTGGTTCTATGAATAAATTAAGAAAATGTGTACACTCCAAGCTCTCAAATACATTTGGAGTGTACAGTTCTATCATCAGTTATCAAACTGAGACTTCTGTGGAATGTTTCGTGAATGATACGCGAGAGAAATGTCTTTCGACTTTTGGAAGCTTGGTAACCAATGTAGGAACCTGAGCGCCCCCTCCCTATCCCTTACAGATCGAAACGCAATGTAAATCATTGATAATAATAAGAGGAACGTGATGTTTTTTTTCTCAACCGAAGGCTTATGCAGCCTTAAATAAGATGGGGCAACTACATTTCTGATCCCCTGATCCATTCACCTTGCGTTTTGTACATTTTACGTCTTTTACTTCTAAATAAATAAAACATACTACAAGGAGAATGATTTAACTTTATTGATAAAATCTCAATGATTATGGCCAACGATTCAGAATACTACAATATTTATAATACTAATTATTGGTTTCATTGTAATCTTTTAAGAACGCCTTGATGGCTTGGATTGTCGGTTCCCCAAATATATAACAATTTTTCAAATTTCCAGGTTGAAAAGGGGAAAATCAAGGATTGAAAATATTTTCAGAAGTTTTTATTTACGTGAGACTAGGACTTTGAAAATTATCAGGTAATTTTTAGGGGGACAAAGCCTCCCTGTCCCTCCCCCCCCTCTCCACCTCTCTACGCACGTCCGTGGAAGTTGTCACATTGTTGGCTGCGTTGCAGTATCTGAGTGGTTCGGGTTTCACAGAGAGCCCTAAAACTTTGCTCGGCGATTTTACTCTTTGAGTAATGATCTGAGTAATGAACTGATTGAGTTTGATCTTACTGTTTGAGTCTTTCCTACTGCTCCTACTTGCGAATGCATGTCCCTCTTGCATGTGGCATGATTTCTGTTGATTACCTGGTTCGTTCTTCTCACTTACCATTTTGCTTGTGGTTTCTACTTGGACTGACGGGCCGTGCGAACTTTCGCAATTATCTGAGGCGAATACAGATTTTTTACAGATTCCTAGCGGCCAGCTGCTCTGATACGTTGTTTTCTGTGGTTCTTCCGATCAAGTAAGGGAATGCCGGGACAGTCTAAGAAAGGGGTCACGGACCGTGCGCGATCTTTCTTTTATAATCCTTGTCCCGTTCTCTCCCCTTATACACACACAGACACGCACGGAACTACCACACATGTAGCGAGCTTAAAGCAGGACTAAAACATGTCGAGAGTATCCCCTTTCTCGTCCCCCCTTTTTTTGCCTCTCTCGTCCATCTCATGCCCCTATCCCCTCTCTCCCTGTTACCTTCTTACTCATCCTTTTTCCTTTCTCATTCTTTTCCCTCCCTCTTCTTCTCTCTTTCCTTCTATTTTCTCATCCCTCTCCCCTATTTTCCATCTATTTCCCTACCTCTCTCTCCCCTCTAATCGCCTTTATCGTCCCTCTCGTTTCCCTATCTCATCCATTTCACCCTCCTCTCCCATCCCTCTCCCTCTCAACCAAATTTCAACTCCCTAACTCATCCTTCTGTCACCCATCTCTCATCCAATTTCCACCTTCTCCCAGAGCTCAAGGATTAGTGCCTTTGGTTCCAACATAAGTGAGCGTTGACTGAAGGCCTACAGTATGATGTCCCGAATGGGATGGTTCCCAGCCAAGGGATATACTAAGAAGGAAATACTAAGCACGTTACGTGAAGGTCGATGTCGGATCTAACTTTCCAGCGGGGAAGGGACACCGCCACTTTCGGAAATACATCATTCACTGCACTTACAAGACTAACGCGTTTCAAGCACCGGAATTAATAAAGGATGAATCAGAATTAATATTACAAATTATATATGTCCTGTAGATGAATTCAAAATAATAACTTCGTCAATGAACATATGATAATTTTCTTAAAAGGAAGTTACACATATTTCTTATCTCTTATTGTTGGGTCGTGCCTGTCCCGATGCCAGGCACGTTAAATCTCTTTGTCTGCGACAGGACCTCACCTGTCGTACAGTAATGTATGATAAGTTACCTCACAATCAAGAGCAAACTTTACTTGTGTAACTTTGTTTTACGAAGTTTCCCGCCACCTGTTCATTGGCGAAAAGTGATCCTCTTCGACCCCTAAAAGTTTGTAACATTTAGTCTGTGCTTACCGGCCGGTCCGCTATTAATGAGGCGCTCTTAGCACGCGCCTCTTAGTGCGGCGTCTGCTCCCTCTGCGCAGGAACCAGGGGCAGAAAGTGCAGAGGCTTCAGAACAGGCTGCGCGCGGTGGAGCCGAAGCTGAATCTGTGCGCGCAGCGGCAGGCGCTCGCCTTCTCCGAAGCGCCGCCCGCCGCCCCGCCCCCTTACCCAGGCTGCTGCTGCAGCTGCTGCGCCCCGCTCGACCTCTGCGCATCGTGCCCCGCCTGCCCGCAGCCCTGCCCGCAGCCCTGCCCCGACGCCTGCGCCCCCCGCGGGGGAGGTACTCCCTTCCCTACCTGCTCCTCCCCTTTCCGCTCTCCCTCTTCCGTCCCTCCCTCTGCCTTCTCTATTCTTATCTGTCTTCTCCTCTCTCTCACTCTCTTTCCCCTTTTCGTGCCTCCCTTTCTTCTCTCTCGTCCTTCTCGTACCCCTCTGCCCTCCCTACCTCTTACCTCTTTTCTCTCTCTTCCCTTCCATTCTCCCCTCCCTCTCTTTCCCTTCTCGCCCCACTATTTCCCTGCCTCATCTATCTCACCGCCTCTCCCATCCCCCTCTCTCTCAACCATATTTCAATCCCAACTCTCATCCCTCTGTCACCGATCTCTCTCATCCGACTCTCTTACATCTCTCCGCCCTCTCTTGCCTCTCTTCCAGAGCTCAAGGATTGGTGCCTTTAATTGCAACGTTGATGAGTAAAGCTGTCGCTGACTGAAGCCATACAGTGCGATCAATTGCACGCGTGAATTATTAACTATGAATCCAATAACCACTTGCCTCGTTTACATTAATTGAAAATTGCTTTCGGGCCTCTGAATATTAGCTGTGTCATGATTTGTTCAATCACGTGTGATATACCGTTCAAGTGTCTCTTGTTATACTGAAGCGTACTTTATCGTCCGGTATTAAAAGTTCAACATATTAATATTGATAATGCAATCGATCGTTTAACGGAATTTGTTTTTATCGAAATGATAGCGAATGGTTAATTTCTTTAGGAGAAATGGCATCACCAGCGATAAAAATAAAACCCCACCACCTCGGGAGTAGAAACAAAATTTTGAGACATCCCTTATGATACGGTGAGTATTTCGCTGCAATTAAATATTTGTACATTTCTTGTGTGTGTTTGCAATTACTTGTGCTATAGAGGCGTTGCAAGCGCCCTAAATCGAGAGAAAATATCTGTTTATAACTTTAAAAAAAGTTATTTATCCTTACTAGACGTCTGTGGTCTTTCAAGATTTTGAATAATATGCATGTATGCACATGACCCCTTAAATAAAACCCTACATTGCGTAATAATACGTCTTTGAACAGTAATCGAATAACCGCCATCCGTTCATTACTCACTGCTAGAACACTTTCAGTCTATCAACCGATACAAATGAGGTGACATTCTCGGCGATCTTATGGGAAACTGACATCTTTTTGCAGATCCATCCAGAAGATTCAAATAAAACGTTTTGTTTTTGCATGGCCTACGGCACATATAGAAGTGCTTAATACCGTTTTCGATTCTTCTTGACAAGAATAATCTATTGGAACAATTGTTAGCCAGTGTCCTCTAGCATGTTCTGGAAGAATTGTAGAAAAATGTTTTCAGAAGGAGACGAGAGAGAGAGAGGAGAGAAAGGGAGTGACAGGAGGGAGAGAGAAGGAGGAAGAGTCAGAGAGGAAAAGAGAGTGAGAGAGAGAGGAAGAAGGAGTTGTTTGATGTAAGAAATAATAATATATATTAAATATTATATAGAATATATTAGAAAGAGAAATATTAAAAAGAAGAGTAAAACTATGATTTCGGTCAATATAATGAAGAAGATGTTTCAATGGGAATGAACTATATATTAATTCATCGATACCAAAGGGAAATAGCGTTCCGCATCTTCATGAAGATAAATGTAATATAATTTTTAACGTCATGTTTCGGTACATTTGTGCAAGGCTGGAAATTATTATTCTCTCCGTTACGACTTCATCGAAATGCTGATAATTGAATCTAATTTCGTAATGAAACAAAAATAGTTCCACATAATCGACTGTTTCTCATGTAACTTTTTATCCTCTGAAAATTAATCAGCGAGACCAATATTAAAAACAATTATTTTTATTATCAATTTGAAAGCATAAATAAAACTTGTTTATGTCAAAATATCAGCCGGAAGCGCCACACTAACCTAGTTATTCCATTAATTCATTTAAAAAATTGCATCATGAACTAATATGTAAAGAGAGTGAAATCCTAATAGTCACTATTGATTCCGTAGCATAATGGTCGTGAGTAGGTGAGATCACTTAATAGAAGTTTTGTGACTGTGGAAGGTGGGCATTAGTCATATTAGGCTATTTGTAGAGAAGTTAAAACCTTTTAAGTACGTACCTATCACGTTTGTATTTTCATTTAACTTGCAAAAGACTGACAGCTTATTGCACATTCAGGCTCGAAATCAAAATCAAACATCTCCCGATCTCTGCATTCATTTTGGACCTAACTGTATCATTCTTTCCAATCATAAACTGCATTCTCAATTCACATCCTCACAGCTATACTCAACATGTATTCATGTAACATATGAAAAATGTACGCAATGGTAATGTGAAAATGAAATATTGAACAGCGAAGACACGACTAAACATTCAACATTATAATTTAGCCTGTAGCGAAACCCAACATGATCAGGTGACCAAGAATAAATGTTACTAACTTCTATGACTTGTGAAGGAGTTGAAGATACCCTTCTGTCAATGAAATGTCCATAAATATTGTGTTAATAAGATACACATATATTATTTTTCCCGAAAGATAACCGTGCCGGCGAGGTGTTCTAGAGGTAGACAAAAGCTCTTTGCGTCAGAATGTGACCCGCAAAACAACAGTGCAAGAAGAATCATGGAAAATGTCACATGTGTGTAGTTAATAGAAATTTTCGATGGCATAAAATTATGATCTTCGACTCTGCTACAAGCCCTAGAAGTTTGCAACATTTACTCTGAACCGCCTTCTACACGTGTCGATGTTAAGTGGTAGAGAAGTGTAGTGACGGCATGCGCGCGCGTGTGTCAGAGAGGTGCGGCGGCCGCAGCCACTCCCGGCCCCGCCCGCCTTGCCTGCAGCGCCAGCCCTGCCTCGCCACGCACGCGTCCCTGCACTGCAGGCGCTCTTGTTACGCCGTGCCCCCGGCCTGCATCGTGCAGCGCGCCTCATGCTGCAAAGGTACCTGCGGTCCCAGGCATTATTTTCTTCCGCGGAAATCAACGATTTTTCCACGACACAAATCGTACTTTTGAGTACGATCAATGAATATCGTAAAATGAATGATTCTTTTTCCTGAATGTAGTAAATTACTTACTATAATGCTCCTCTAATTGCTCTTTTGCCTAATGGGTTAGACCTAAACCTGACCTAGTAATAAAAGCCGGGAAGGGGTCCACGTGGTCGATGTTACTCACCAAGAGGATGAGTCTAGCCTTCTGAAAGCAAGGGAGGAAAATGTGGTAAAATATCAACCGGTCATCTCCCTGGCAGCCCCTCTTTATGGAATATCCAAAGCTAGAACCCTGCCAGTGGTGGTTGGAACCTCTAGGGCTATGCCAAGATCCACAGTCAGTGCCCTCAAGACCCTGGGGATTACCACTTGAGACGATCTACTGACTATTTCGTTAATTTATGTCAGAAGCTCTCTTAAACTCTACACATAATTTGTAAATTACGTTGGAGCAATGTAGCATTGCTGGTAGTAGATAAAGAAAAGGAACTTCAATGTCCCTTGGAGAAGTCTAGGGAACTCAGGGGATCCTAAAATGCCTAGAAATTAGTTACCACGACTTTAAGTCGGAAGTGTATGCTATTTAATGTAGCATACGGAAAACTGTGTAGTCAGAATCCACGTTTTGTGGGTCGTTGAAACCGATAAATTGGTTGATGGCAAATATATCTGTCCGTGCGTTCGTCGGTATACAAAATTATACAAAGCACTTAAACCTTTTGGAGGATTTTCATAAACATTATTTTCCCCAATTGAATTAGATAGTATCGCGGTTCCTTCACTTTCCAACGGACATTTTATTTTTGTAGGGATACTTTATATGAAATGCCCCCAGGGGTAGCTCACTGGCCTATGTGCTCGCCTTTCATGTCGCAACAATGTGTTCGATTCCCCGGGGCAGATTATAATGTCATCTATTGCTGTGTGACGGAGATAAAGCTCACTTCTCAGAACTTCGAACTTTCTCAGTGAGAAAACTGGAATACGGCGTAAATATGTGCATGTGCTAACCACACGTACTCCTTGACCTATGGCAGCCCAAGGCCGGGATGCCTTTGGTAGACTTTAGCTCCGTCAGAAGCGGTTGTGCTCGTACAGGCAGTTAGACTTTATATGAAGCTTCGACGTTTTCAATATTTTCTCAGAAATAACTTCAAATATTTCTTTAATTTTCCTCTTTAAGTTGTAGAGAAGAGGAGAAACGTCTGACAATAAAAAGGGCCCAATTCTGATTTCTCTTTCTTTTTGTCTTTCCATAACTACAATATTGAAGATAATTGTTTTTTTTAAATTATCAATCTGTTCTTCAAAATTATATATTTAAATAACGTTATGTACAATTTTTTCCCAAATATGTTAATTTCTACTTAATTTTGCGTGAAATAAAGGCAATTCGATAAACCAGATTTTCTCAATAACTACTCAAATTTCTTTATTTTTTCTCGAATAGAAAACAGCGCATGTGAAATTTCCGTTTAACGTTCTGAATTTCTAAAAACTTAATCGTCTCTTATATTATTTCAGTAGAATATATACTTTTACTGCTCCCTTTATACTTTATGCAACCAATCTTTATAAATGAGGTCTCTAAAGAAAGCGAATTTCATGGAGACGATGAATTACACTTTGACTTGAAAAATATGAAGGATTTGCTTAAAAACGCATATAAATATTCACTAATGGAACCCGTATCGGGGCTTACAAAGCTAGGAATAAGATTGTATACAGAAGTAGTGGACCCGCCAATGCTTCGCTATTGCAATGTAGTACACTTCCCAAGCTACTGGTCACGTCACTGTTAAGCACGTTTCCCGCTACACTGTACAAAAATGTTAATAAATGAAGGACTTCCACGTGAGTGGGGGGTTGTTCTGTGTCTTGGTTTCGACATGGTTGCCAAGTATCCTACTGTTAAAACCTATAGGCGTGGATTTGCTATGACACTACTTTGGAGAAATTTCATTTACGTGTCCGAAATAACGTTCAAATATCGGAGTTGCAAAACTCCCCTATTAGGGAGTATAGGGAGGTTTTGCATGACACAGCGTTACAGCTATCGAAAGCACTATCCATCTCATGTATATCTACAGTTCGAATTTCGCATCACTTTTGTGCATTTTGTGTATTTGCGCCTGGTCAGAAGATTGAGATTGCAGGTGATTGCTGTACACCCTGCCGTACTAAATCTCCCTTCCAAAGAGTTTAGGGGACTTTTACATGGCGAACCGTTACAACTATCGTCATCGATCTCCTGCACATGCGCAGGTCGAGTTTCACATCACTAGATTTTGGGACGCTTCGGCAGGCAGCAGTCGACTGCAATCTCGATCTTCTGCGCAACAAATGATGCAAAAGATGAAGTGCGCATGCGCAGAAGATAGATAGTGCTGTCGACTACTTGAACGTTGGAGGGTGCATAAACTACCTACTTTTGTGCACTTGCGGATGCTCAGAAGACCCAGTTTGCAGTCGATAGCTGTAAGTTGATCCGTGCCAAAAGCACTTTTTAGGGAGTTTGGATTACCTTGAAGTTTCACAGTATCGGTTCGCGATCAGTTCCTAGCATTACCCATGGGATGGTCTATGTCGCCGCTAATTATGCAGACGGCAATGCGCGCCGCACTGGCGCAGCTCTGCCGCTCCGCGGCATGTATACTACGATGATTTCTTATTACTCAACCAATGACCCAGATATTCTCGAACAGGATATTTCAGCCCTGCGGGCGGCCTGTTTAAACCTCAATGAGAGAAAGTCACAGCTCACTCGAACACCAACACTAAAATACCTCGGCGTATTCATCGATATCATTCATGTCCAACAAACTAATGCACTATCGACCTTCCTCGCGTGCGCAGATCACGTTTCGCATCACTTTCGTGCATGTGCACCAAAATGGTGCGAAACGTGAACTTCGCACGAGCAGGAGGTCGACAGTGCTTGACCGTCGGAGGAGGCGCGAACTGCCTATTGCCGCCCTCTCCCCACCAGGGTTCGCGTGCGCGCCGGCGGCGTCGTCGCCGTCGTGCGCGTGGGGGCGTCCGCCGGCGCCGTGCGCATGCGCGCCGCCGCGCGTCGGGGAACCCCCGTGCGGCTGTGACGCGGCCATCGCGCACTGCGCCTCGCCGCTGGCGCGCCGCCTCTTCAAGATGGCGCACGACGGCCGCGCCGAGGACGTGTGGCACCTGCTGGTGGCCGGCGCCGACGTCAACTGCCTCAACAGCTCCAAGTGGACGCCGCTGCACAGGTGCGCTCGGGATGGAAGCGCAGACGAGCCGCGGTCGCCAGGGCCTCGCAACTGGCCATCACCACGGGGGACAAAACTCGAAGGTGCTACTGTAGGAAGCGCTAGTGTCGCCGGGTACAGCTGCAGGTCAGGCCAGCCAACTTCCGCACATATAAATTGGCTAATTTGTGTGAAATATAAAAAGTGTCTTTTAAATGTTCAATTATTCATAACATACACATATTAGAAACCCCTGAAGAAAGCGCGTACATCGGCGCGATCGTTTGTAATATTATGGACCCGCGAACTCACGCAGCAGCCACGCAGTTTTAAGTATTGTTGGCAGCAGTTGGTGTTTTAGTTTCTGTAAGAAGGTTCTGCAGGAGTGCGCGCCACTGTAATGGTTTCCATCACGTTATATGGGGAGTTACAAGGCCCTGGCCAGCATCCGCTTGGCTGCCCGGGAGACGGTGGATGTTTTGGCATAAGCCTAGGACAGCCAAGTACTTACTGACTGCGGACCCGGAAGCCTACGCATTCATTTAAAAGTACTTTGTCTCTGCTGTGACCATTCAAACTAGTGGCAACGTTGGCATGTGTGCCTAGGACGCGAAGTCTGCCAGTCAGCCTAGCAGATTATTGTCCCTGCTGGTATTTTAGGCGTTCGCAGTAGAGAGGCCAGGGAAGACGTAGCCCCCTGCATATTTTGGAAAGAGTTCTGTAGCTTTACTTAATATTCCAGTAATTTACATTTTTTAATCTGGCAATTTTGGGTTTTAGTTAGTTTTACATTTGCAGAAGAGGCTATCAAAACCGTTCGAGAATCTGTAAAATAGAAAATTATTGTACTCTATTTGCAATCATTTGCAAAATATAAAACCATTTGCATTTTTAATAGATATTATATATTATTATATATATATATATATATATATATATATATATGTATATATATGTATATATACACATATATATATATATGTATGTACATATATTTATATATATTTCTCTTTTCCTCTTTTAGTACGTTCAATTTGGTTTCTAGTAAATGTCATATATAAACAAAAGCGTAGAGTAAAAGGGTGTCCATAAATGCAGTTGGCCCCACCTCTTGTTTTAGGACGGGCACCCCTAAGGCTGGTGAGAGAGACTTCGAAGGATTAGTATCTAATAACCAACCTTCACACAGTGTACAAGTTAAGGTTTAACCCTAGGGTATATATGCAGGGCTTCCGAGGTTCTAACGTTTTTTATTTTGCTTTTTACTCAGCACAGCTGCCTTCCGTATAATTATTCTTCTACCTTTCTATCTTAATTTTAATTGCTGACAAAGGAAAAAAGTTATATAGTGGCTCCTGAAATTTGATTCAATTACGTCAATGCCTATGCATTGCACGCCTATACAATGCCTATGCATGCAATGCTATGGCTTTCAAGATCCTTTTAATACGCATTTAAGACCCTATAAATAGTTTTTTGCCGGCCCAGATGGCCTACATCGTTAAGGCAGTAATGCTGTGGAAATCTCAGACCGAACGATGGAGTCCTGCCTCGGGCATGGTTGAATTTGTGTGTGTCTTTCCACCGCCTATCATCCCCGTATCATGTCATCTTCACAATTACCGTACTGTTAAATGCAATAGTGGCCACTAATGACCTAGATGTAATTGAGACCTTACATACCAAAAAAATAGTTATTTAAAGAGATAATCATTTATTTAATATTAAGAGTTCTCATTAATGAAATTATTAAGAAATGAAGTTATTAATAATAGAATAATTATGTACATTTTCGAGAGCATATTGCGCATGGGCCCCGGAAGCTATGCATATGCACTCATGTAGTTTCCCAGGACCAGGCATCCTAGCGTTAAGTCGTAAAAGTGGCTAATTCGCGCATTAATTTGCACACTCGGCAAACGGTTGGATAAAAGTGTATGAATGCATCCTGTCGGGAACCATCCGACTAATTCACAAATTGACCACATGGCGTTGGAATGTCGCAGTATTGTTTAATGAGAAATATTTTGACCTAAATTTATGTAAATCGCGAAGACCGAAGGCCGGAGCCTCGTCGCTAAATAAACTACCAACCAAAGCAACCACCCTCAATAAACTAACTACCAAAGCAACCGCCCGCTACGATTGTCCTCATGTAGACATTTCGCTAAATACGGCATTTAGACAGACCTGAGGCGAATGCCGGAGCAGTACCCTAACAAATGGGCCACGAACCGCGCGCGATCTTTCCTTCCTCATCCTTGTTCTATCCTTTCCCCTTACACATACTTACACTTCCATGCTCTTCACTAGCACACATGCCAGCAGAACGTAAAGGGTCGGTTGGGCCGGAGCCCCGCGGATGGGAGATACGTGTTTGTGGAAAACCCCATTGGTCGACAAGTAGATTGGTGCTGGATCTCATCAATCAGAGGGGGAATATCACTACGCTCTCTTAGGGAGACGAGAAGAGGCAGAGAGAGAGAGAAACAGATACAGAGAGAGAGAGTGAGAAACATATAGAGACAGAGGCAGAGAGAGAGAGAGACAGAGAGAGTGAGAAACAGATATAGAGACAGAGGCAGAGAGAGAGAGAGACAGTGACAGAGACACAGAGGGAGAGAGACAGAGAGAGAGGCGGACAGAGACGGAGAGAGACAGGGAGATACAGAGAGACAGAGATACATAGAGAGAGAGGGATGGAGGGAGGGAGAGAAAGGGAGAGAGAGAACGCACTACGGCCTTAGCAGCTGATGCGTGCGTCCAGAATCACTAATGCGTCAACGATTCAATGAATCCAAATCTCGCGCGGCAGGGCGGCAGCGCAGGGCCGCGTGTGCGTGGTGGCCATGCTGCTGGAGTGGGGGGCGCGCGTGGACGCGCCGACGTCCTACGGCCACACGCCGCTGCACCTGGCGGCCGCGCACGACTGCAGCGGGCGCTGCGCGGAGGTGCTGCTGCGCGCGGGCGCCGACGCCAACTGCGTCACGCGCGCGCTGCAGACGCCGCTGCACCTGGCGGCGTACAGCGGCAACGCGGCTGCCCTGCAGGTCGATTACTCGTTCACTTTGCGTTCGTAGTCAGAGCGCTTCGACCTGTTGACCTGCCGACTGTATGAGACTCGCACGTCTACGCTAGATACAGAACTGATATAGACGGCGGTGAGCCGGATACACGCCTGCGCTCATTGCAGAGTACGGCTGAGTAGAAGCGGGCAACAACATCACTATTGTGTATTAGATACGTGCAAAGGAGAAAGAAAAATATTCTCCCTGTTGTTTGTAAATAGCATGTATTGTCCATGACAAAGAGTATCGTAGTTCAGCTCTGTCCATCGATCTTTCTAATGGTATTACTAACCTATTTTTTTCTTTTCCTCGCGGCAATAGCATTATTATTACTGCCAGAACGCACTTCGCATTTCGAAGTGGATTTGAGTTCTCAGCAGACGTCACAGAAACGATAAAACAAAACAAGCCCTTTCTTCCCGGACTGTCTCAGCTGGCGACAAGATTGGACAGTTGGATTGGACTGTTAGACATCGGCACTATTCATCCACTCTCGGATGTGTGTTCAGGGCCTCATTTTCAAGGCAACATTTACAAGGATCCTAATTCTGCAGTCTGCAAGTCTATAATGAAGGAGTAGTGCAGCTTGCTTTTTCATGATCATCTTCTAGTCTTGTAACATAGTCTGGTTCTTGTAACAGAGATAAACCATGCGAGATTTTCTCATGATTTTTAGGCAATTCCTTGTTCATACATGTTGGCAAGATGTCCTTTCGACACCGGGAGAGGTGGCTCAGTACATCAATTGATATCACATGTCTCAGCAGTACCTGTGACCTGAGTTCCTAGGTTCGAGTCCCGTCAGTGGCAACATCTTTGACACTGGCTTGTCAGCTAGGTCGAACTCAGTCGCTGTCTGGAGCAGAATTCTAGAGGCCATTTGCTTTAATCGGTAGTATTGAGTGGTTTGCCCGATCAGCCCGCGGCAGAGCAATGGCGAGCAGAATGGCAGAGCAGTATCCTAACAAACGGGCCACGAGCCTCGCGCGATCTTTCCTTCTTCTTACTGGTTCTATTCTCAACCCTTACACACACTTTCACTCGTCGGGAGATTAGAGCTTGTCCTGTCAGCATGTTTTAATGTTCTACTAGAATTGTGAATGGGGCTTATTTTATAACTATCTGATTGGTCAAAGATAATGGCGCACGAAACGCAAGCGAAATATCTCTGTGAGACATATTCTTTGACGAGACAGATGGAGACAGCTGTTGTATTCGCAAAGAATAGTGGTACGGCGCTTATGAGAATATTTGAGAAGTTATGAAGCTAAGTTAATGTATAAAAGAGTTTGGAGCTGAATTGTCAACTGCGAGTTGTGAAATACGTTGCAACCGGTGCTGTGAACATGGAAATCAAAGAGATGAAAGGTTGTTATCAGATGGATTTTCTGATTTAATATTATGTTTATTCAATTACCAAACATTATCATACTTTCTTGTTTCTCAAAATCAATATTAAATGAATCATTGTTACGAAGGAAAGAAACTTAGAGACATTATCATCAATATTTACATACAACACTTAAAATAGTAGTTCCTAACCATACAATGAACTTTGGCACCTTACAAATAAGTTATTATAGAAATGGTTGTGAAAGTACTGCAGTTGTGGGAATAAAATAAATCTAAAACAAGATTATGCAATCAAATCAATTCAAGTTTAAGTACGATGAGTAGTAATTTGTAGTGATAACCAATTAACTGAAAATTAACAGACACTAAGCAAACCTAATCATGACTTATATACGTTTATGAAAAGACAAAAACATTTGGGAGATCTTATGGTACATCTTATTTTGTTAAGTTTTGGCTACAATAATTTCATAAATGTGTAGCAATGGCTGCTGGACAGTCGAATAAAATAAAAAATCTTAAAATTGCACAACATTCCAGTTCTTGAATTGCAATCTTCATGTGTGAATGATGCAACATTCCATTTCTTACTGATTATTGATGTTCTCTCAGTTGTATTACTTAATAACAATGATAAAGTTATCTTATAATTATCTGTACACATTCATCTTTAATAACAATGTTTTGTTAAATATTAATCTGGAGAAAAAAATTGTTAAAATGTTTGAATTCATTATCATGTAAGGTTTGATGAAGGCAAACTGTTTCAACTATTGTTTTAGTTAATATTTGCAATGTTTAGGCATGAGCAAAGGAAGAGATAAAGTATTCACCATATTATCAAAAATATTTTATGATTTACTATAAATTTGTAGCTAACAACTTCTGATCATATTTAAGGTGTAAGGCTCAATAATAATTAATACGTATTGCCACATACCAGACAATGAAATTAAATTATGATCAGTACGTTATAATCACATTTAAAATTTAGTTGCTGGATTGGCTTTTTTAGCGTAGTATGTACAGGACACTTATATGTCTACAAGCAAATCGCAACATTAAACATAATTTTACAACAGAACTCTTTTGATTCTAATTTGTTTATATCTATCTTTGTTGTGATCT
>BOPP01000221.1:937135-961090 GCA_017312745.1 Gryllus bimaculatus | reverse complement strand
TGATATGCAACAGCCCTGTCTTACACCTTTGTTGGTGGGAATCTCTTCTGTCAATTTTCCTTTTATAAACAACTTAATACCTTAATACTCGTTGTTTCATATAGTTCTTTTATCACATCTATCAAGTGTTTTGGGTACCACCTTTTTTCTATTATGTTCCACAGAAGGCTTCTATTGACATTATCAAAAGCGTTTACTATATCCACGAATGTTAGGTGTGTTTCACAGTTGTGTTCACGTCTTTCTTTTATTATTCTTTTTAATGTGAAAATGTCGATCCGCCTTCTCGAAATCCCATTTCGTCTTCTGATATAAGGTGGTCTGCTATTATTTTTAATCTTTCATTTATTATTCTCGCATAGATCTTATATGTTGTATCCAATAGACTTACTCCTCTATAATAGTCTGGTTCTCCGCGGTTACCTTTCTTATAAAGTGAGATTACTTTTGCTTTTTGCTATTCTTAAGGAGTTTGTTTATTTCTCCAGCACATATTAAGGAAATGAAGGAGGCGTAGATGAAATAACATTCCGGAGTATTTTAGTAGTTCTGTGTTCATGCCATTCATACCAGGTGCTTTTAGATTTTTACATTTATTAAGTGCTTCCTGCAGTTCATCTATCGTTAGGTCATCTGCATTTTTAGTTGTGTATGGTTTTATTATTTCACATTTTTCATCGTACCATAATGCTTTATAATGTTTCATTCATCTTTCCTTTCCAATTGCATTAATATGTACATTCTCTCTTTCATTACTATTCAATATTTTCATTACTTTGTAGGCTAATGTTTGTCTCCCGTATATATCATGTTCTATTCTTTCAATCAATCTTTTCCATGAATCGGCGTGAGCTTTTCTAATAATTATTTTCACTTTGTTTCTAGCTTTTTTGTACTCTTCCTTATGATTTTCAGTAGGGTTGTCAAGGTATATTTTGCATCTCTCCTGTTCTTGAATTACTTTTAAAAATAAATTCATTTCAATTTATCATTTGAATGCTTACTGGCTCCCCTTATACCTTTTTAATTTCTACATAGTATTTGTAGAAAGTCCATTACAAAAAGGGAAATCAAAAAACAAATGCTTCTTATTTATTACTTAAGTTCACCAGTATTTAGAAAAAATTTATAACTTTGAAAATTAAATAATCCAAAACTTGAATTGACTCAACCTTATTGACTGTGGACTTACACTAAGAAATAAATATCTATTTAATATTGTTATTCCAAAGGCGTAGAAAAACGTTTGACCTATTGAAATATTCAAATTTCCAAACGTTTTGAATGAAAATTAGACATATTCCAAATTATAAAGCGAATATCACTTCATTTGACATAAAACAAATAAAGATATTTTATTAACAAGTTTAAAAACAGTATAATGTAGGCTTTATTTAAAGTACTGTACAAATTTTACAAGGATGGAAACATAATCCAGGCATCGGCATTATCCGGTCATCGACAACAGACGATAGTTGAATACAGTTTTTGTGAAAATTTTGGGAAGGCTCACGGTATAGACGCTAGTATTGTTTTCTGTCAGACGGACACACAGACGAAATGGACTGACGAAACAAGAGGCAGACAGAGTGACAGGCAGATAGACAGACGGACGGACGGTTGGACGGTCAGAAAGGCAAGTGGACGGGCATAAACACAGACAAACCGACGGACAGACAGATAGATGGACAGCCAGATGGACAGGCAGACGTGCGGACATGCAGACAGCCAGAGGGACAGTTAAGCATGCGGCGGGCCAAATAGACGGATCGACGGATATACAGACAGAGAGACAAACAGGAAGGTATAGGACAAACCGATGTTTTAAACACTTTTTCGGTATCAGATACCCCCCAAAACCTGCATGTCAGTTCTTATTGCCACAGGGATTACTTACAGCGTTACCGCTTTTTCTTGACGTACAGAAAACGCAAATGCATTGAGGGGCTTTAGGGAGACGAGTGCGTTTGTGCGCAGGCGCTGCTGCGCGCGGGCGCTCGCCCCTGCGCCTGCGACGACGAAGCGGCGCACGCCATTACGACGTGGCCAGGGGCCTCCTCCGCCGCCTGCTGCGCGCCTGCTCCCGCCGCCCGCCAGGGCCAGCTCCTGCTGCGCCGACTCCGCTCCGCTGCTCCGACACGCTCTACGGCCTACTGACGGACCCCGGGCCTCCTCCCGCCGCCCTTGCGTCTCTGTTGCGGTGCCTACAAATGCAAACAGGGCCTCTTGTAAGGGGCGTTCGCGCTACGCTGCTACGCTCTACGCCTACTGACGGACCCGGCCTCCTCCCGCCCCCCTTGCGGTCTCTGTTGCGGTTTGCCTTACAAATGCAAACAGGGGCCTCTGTGAGAGGCGTTCGCGCTACGCTGCCACGCTCTACGCCTACTGACGTACCCCGGCCTCCTCCCGCCGCCCCTTGGGTCTCTGTTGCGCCTACAAATGAAAACAAGAGGCTCTGTGATATGTGGTTACCCTCATATCATCAAGGCTCTCATGGCATTGTGGTGCTGTGCGCTCAAGGCAGTGTGCCTGAAAGTAACGATTGGTTCCTTCCCAACATTTCATATTTGTTTGTTTCGGCTTGATCGGTGAATGTTGGGGCCCCCATCGTGATTGGTCCCGACCCAACGTTTTGTATTTGTTTCGGTTCCATCGGTACATTTTGGCGACCCCGTTTGTCACATTTGTGCTCGTCGACACGCTTTACGCCTACTGACGTCGATTGGCTCCGTCCCAAAATACCTTGATTCGTAAGAAAAAAGTAGGCGACCACACAAGACCCGCTCCTAACCGGAAAACGCTTCATGCCTACTGTCAGCTATATAGGTCACGTCTCAACATCTCGTGATTCTTTGTTTGGTCTGGTACAAATAAAGAAGTAGATCTCATAAATCAATGGGTCGCTCCTGCTGGGGCGACACATTTCTACGCCTAAAAGAGCGATAGTCATCTGTTAAGATCACATGAATCACTTGATAATATAGTTCTTCCACACTGTACCAAACTGTACTTCCAAACTGTAGTGTCTGTCAACATCTCTGGAGTGTTCGTTTATTCTACGCCATCTATTCTGCTTGGTTAGCACGTCTACACCTACTGCCAGCGATTGGTCTTGCGTATGTCTTAATCGTTTGATCCAACACATATTCATAATCTGACATCGAGCGAGCTGTTTTTTGATGATAAAGTGCTGGCCATTTCAAGCACTTTGACCACGAGTCAAATATTGACCTTTTTTCTGCTGAAAAGAAATATCGTGACATAATAATACAGACAATTGGCTTCTGGGAATACGTCTTAAACTCTCGTTTTAAATAAAACTTTCTAGAAAGTAGAATTTGTGAGCATCGTTTCTCCGATCGGTTCAGCTACGCCAATCAGTAATCCTATCCAGTTTGCCTATCACTTAATCATAATCTAGTCTACCAATAAAGTGGGTGTTGGGCCGCTGTCTTTTGCTATTTTGCTCCGCTAAGATTAAACACATAATTCTAAGAAGCACTGCAGACTTCTCTTGATCCTAGTGCCTATGAGTAAATAGCTTCAAGAAAGCTGATATTGTTTGTAAACACGTGAACGAAGTTTTATTGTTTTGACCATCTCATATATACTTAAAAAACGCATTTTATTACACTTGTGAGCAGTTGTCAACTAAGTCCATCTCATACAACTCAGGTAAAGATTGTCTCACGTTTCGTGCACAAATATTCCTTTTCCAAGAAAAAAAGACATTGAGGAGACCAATGTTTCATTTGGTTCATCTAATAGTGTCTTACTTTCAGTCATATTACATAATTTAGTGACTCTCAATGGTCATCTGATCTACGATATTTACAGTTTATTATTGTAAATAAGTAGATATTACATTGAGTTCGGCCGCAGTTGATTTGATTACTTGGTCCTTTAATTACGATTATAATAACTTAAAATGTATATTTTGTTAATTTTGACACCATCTGATATCTCTCACGTTCGGTCAGTAATAGCTCTTATCCAGGACTGAACATTTATTGTGCTGCATCCCTGTTGATATCTCTCGATCCGTCAATTCGACAAATATTTGTATTTCATTTGTTTTTTGCTTCAGTTAAAGTCAATAAAGATTGTAACATGACGATTACATGTGTATTTTTTTTATTCACGAATGTTTACTCACTGAACTAGCAATAGTAGGATCTATACAATTTGATTCATTCACGTTGATATGTGTTGAAACCTGTTTTAAGTGGTAGGGCATTTATATTTACGGGAAAAATATAACTTAGTTGAGGCGACCGCTAACTTGGAGATATGAGAATATGGGAAATGAATATCCGGCTTCATTTTTGCCAAATACAATGAAATGTATATCCATTATGTGTTATACGATTGAGACAATGAGTGATTTTCATTACTTATAAATACTACTTATTTAATCATTCATACATAAAATCATTCATTTCTTACAATGTACACTTCTTTTTTCTCCGCCATTGGTTGTTTCTTACCATTCGCGGACTTGACTCTCGGATAAACTCAAACCTACATCGTGTTATGACCAAAAGAAGTTAATTTCGTAAAGTAGTTTTTTTATTTACAATTGCCGAACATACAGAGAAAGCCGTTAACATACGTAGTCACGAAATAATCAGGTTTACCAAAAGCCGAAGAGATGTCCCACAACAGTGCCATGATCACGATCCATATTCCAGAAGTTATACTGGCCGGCAGCATAATCACCCACTAGCTTGTACACTTGCGCTACGACGGGACGACTGGAACTAACTTCACTTATTTTTGCGGCGTAGCCAAAGGTCGGTGTGGTTATTCGATCGCATCATGATCGTATTGATCAAAGGATACTTGATCGTAATTGCAGTGCACACGCCTTTTGCGTTTTACTGCTAGGAGTAAAGTGTTTGTGTAGTTCCAGGGTCCTATAAAGCTCCCATATAACGTTGTGCGAGACCATTACGGGGGGCGCGCTCTGCTGCATCACCTTCTTTACACCTACTAAAAACAGGAACTGCCTGCCAACGATACTTTAAACGTGCGTGATGCTGCAGTTAGTTCGTGGGTCGCAAGCAGGACCTAAAATGTTACAAAAGATAACGTTACGTTCGCGCTTTTCTTCAGAGGTTTCTTAAAGTAAGAGATTATGAATAATTGTACATTTAGAAGACACACTCTCTATTTTCACAATTAGCTAATTTGTATGTCGATGAGAAGTTGGCGAGGCTAACCTGCAGCTGCACCCTCAGCGACACACGCGCTTCTATAGGTAGCACCTCGAGCTTTGTCCACGATTTTGCATGGGAGAGTTGCCGGGCCCTGGTAGGTTCGTTCCACTGCTCGCTGCGCGCTGTTTTATACTCGGTCAGGGATGAAGGCTCACCGACTGGCTGGGCCGTATGGCGCTCTCGGGTGCGGCGACCAAAGCGTGATGGCTCCGCTGAATCAGACCTCAACGTCCTCCCGTGAGCGATGCACTGGTGCGCCGCTGCTTCGCTGCTGCCATTGCTTATAGTACATCCTGTAGAAATCTCTAAGCATGCATGAAAAGTATTTGTTAAATGAA
This sequence comes from Gryllus bimaculatus, assembly GCA_017312745.1. Classification (NCBI taxonomy): domain Eukaryota; kingdom Metazoa; phylum Arthropoda; class Insecta; order Orthoptera; family Gryllidae; genus Gryllus; species Gryllus bimaculatus. Next base: position 955,533 of record BOPP01000221.1, on the reverse strand, counting down.
ACACAAATGAAACACAAATGAAACACAAATGAATTTCCCTTAAAATAAATATCTATGTATACTTTCTGTTCTACATAATCAGACATTGGGTTCCGAAGCATAAGATAGCAATTAAACGACACTATCCACTGGTGTTCCGCTATTTATTACTTTAAGGATCAAAATGGTAAATTCATCAGAAGGTTGTAACAGTCTAATACAGATTAATCTAAGAAATGTATATGGTCGCTCATCGCTGTGCCAAGAGTCCGCTTAAAAACGGGAATATATTTATGTCTTATGATGAAATGCATCGGTTTTGTGACAAAAATTTTGTCAATCAAGCTTACCGCTTAATGAAGAGCTAATTAGTGAAAACTGAAAACGTATCGGGATAACTCTTTTCCTTTTTGTGGTGGGAATACGGTTCAACTACTGCAAAGTTTATAGCTTCAGAGATATTGTTTAGTATTTTATAAACTTTGTCAAACGAAGGCAATTGTTCAAATTCATGTGCGGTTGTAGAATAGTAGTGTAGCAATACTCCTTTCGTATGACACCTTATCATATTGAAGCGAAACTGTACAAGTAATATTTATAAATCTCTGTAGGGAGATGGAGGAATCTCTGACACAATGACACAATAAATGACCTACACAAATACACGCTTGTGCAGAACATTTACTAAAGTTAACATAAAATTCTTTACAGAGTACTTGCTGAAGGAATCATGGGACATAGTTTATAACGCTTTTGACACAAATGAAAAATATAATCTATTTTTCTCAAAGCTTTCATTTCACTTTAAAGCATAATTTCCTCTTAAAAAGAGAAAATTAAACATCTCACGAAAAAATAATACTTGGATCACACATCGTATAAAAAGAAAGGTATGCTTTACTTTATTTCTAAACATTATAACGCATCACTCGGTTTCCATGTGTACTTCCGAGAATACAAAAGAATTTTAAGGAAAATAATAGTTCAGACAAAAATAATGAAAAATAATCAGGATATTTTACAGGCTGGTAACAAAACTAAAACACTGTGGAATATCGTAAAAAATACGATCACATCAGATCAGTACTGAGTAGACAATGTTTTAAAGGATAATGAATGGGAAGCAAGTAATCCGGAAAAGGTGACAAATCTGTTCAACCAACACTTTTGTAGAATTGCGGTTGAACTCACAAAGGGACTAAAACCACAAAATTCAACTTTATTCCCTTCCCAGACATTTTTGACACGATATTTACTTTAGAAACTACTACTGACAAAATTTTGAGAAGTAAGTAAACCAAAAAATAAATATTTACTTGTTTTAAATACATCTCTGTATTGTTAATTGAAAACTTGTGTACCTGCCTTTATACACCCATTAACTTACATTTTCAATGCTTCTTTATGCACAGGAATATTTACATATATATTCAAAACAGCAAAAATTAAACCACTTTTTAAAAAGGGAACAAAAATGAAATGCAAAATTACCGTCGAATTTCTCATTTGTTAGTTTGCTCAAAAACATTAGGGAGGCCTTTCTATAACGCGAATGGAAACTTTTCTCAGGAAATCGGAGCGTTTGCAGACACAACACGGTTTTAGAAAATCAAAATTATGGAAACTGCCATTTTTTCTTCTCTTAAAGACGTTGATTCATCAATGAACCAAAATAAAGCACCCACTGGAATACATTTAGATTATCCAAAAGCTTTTGGCGTTATTGACCATAACCTCTTGCTATCAAAATTACATTCTTATGGAATTCGTGATGTTTTCCTATATTGGATAACTTCGTACCCAAAACAACAATCTCAGAGTTGAAATACCATACTGACACGAAAGGACATTATTTACTTATTATTCCAATTCTTTACCAATTGAATATGGGGTCCAGCAAGGTTCCATCTTAAGTCCTATACTCTTTCATTCATATGTAAATGTTATGTCCTCGTCTGTTAAAAACGGAAGGGTTCTGTTTGCTGATGCCATGAATGTTCTTTGCAAAAAAGAAACAAAAAATAGTACGATTTTAGAAGTTTCGAATTGTTTTTGTAATAACAAATTAGTGGTTAACGAAGGAAAAAAAAGTTTGAATGATTTTTGCATTTCAAATCAGCAATCGCATTCTTAATTGAATATAAACACTAAGCTGATGTTAAGGTAACAAAATTTCTAGGTCTCGCAGTTCAGTCAAACCTCAAATGGAATGTACAGATAACAGAATTTAATACTAAATTAAGTTCACCATGTTACGCATTCATAATTTTTTGAAATTCTATCACTCTTCATGCAGCTCTTTGCGTGTATTTTGCAAATGTGAATTACTTCCTGAGATATGGCATAATATTCTGGGGAAGCTCATCATGTAGTATCCGATCAAAATTCAACACTCTAGATTGCAAAAGAAAATTATACGAATAATAAAAAAATGCCACGTGCGTGATCCCTGCAAGCCTCTCTTCATTGATCTTAGAATCTTACGATTGACTTGCCTATTTATTTTAGAATATGTAATATTTGTCAAAAGTGACTTACTTAACGGTGGGAACATATTTTCATGCATTACTGATATTTGTAATGTATTTGTATAAATCACGTTCGTCAAGTATCTGTATCAACAGCTCTCTACCAGGAATCCACATTCAATTCATGTACATTTCTTTACAACGCATTGCCAGATGACATTAAACAATGGAAGTCAGTGCACAAATGTAAGTTATAAGTAAAATATTTTCTGTTGCATAACTAGTTCTATACAATTAGAGACTATACTGATCATCAAAAAGAAAAATATTTTTAACAAAACAGTGATATAATGAACTAATTTACATTAGTATTGTATATTTTTAAGTTACATGCTTATAAGTATCGTATAGTAAGTTAATTTGCTTGTAACAAATAATGTACTTCAGCTTCTTGGCCAATGACCCCCCATTTCGATCAGGGTTTTGTCCAGTTTCCTTGATACATTTAGCGAATGCTGAGATGGCGCCTTGTTTTGCTTCTGAACGTAAATGTATCTTCACTATGCGCACGTTTAGTTGAACTCTCCTTTTGTTTAGCGGTAGAAGTAGAGGTGAGGGCGTGTTACTATTTTGTTAGCAATGCAGAAAATAAAATCTGCCGTTTTGCCGCAAATAAGTTTTCTACAACTCGGGAACGAAAATGTCTGGTTTTTCAAATGTTGCTAATCTGGCGTTTTTAAATTTCATTTATATATCTTTAACTTTTACTCATCTTTCAACTATTAATAGTTAAAATGATAGGAAGGGATTTTGGAACACAAGAAAACGTGCGCAAATGATAGTCTCTCCTATATGTGACGTACAATTTTTTACTGTTTTTAGACTAAATAAATCTAAGTCTCTTATCTCACTCTTTATTCACTTCGAAAATCTGTCGCGTCCAGTCGTCGACACAACGAGCCTTAGTCACATGACATTTCGGGTCACGCTTGCCACTATGCAAAAGACGTCGTGGTTAAACTGCCTGTTCATTGAATAAAAATTTTTTTTTTAATTTATTCATGCTCATGTTTTTCATTTAATGTGTACTGTTATTAATACACAGTAATAATATTAAAAATGTTAATAAGTTAAATGTTTTAGTTTAGTTAACTCTTGCTGATTATTTAAAAACCAGTAATCAGCAAGATCACTATTTAATTCTACCAGACCCTATTTGATATGCAACGGACTACAGAGACTCTACTGTGTGGGTGAATAATTTCCAAACCCTTCTTGAGACAACATAATCTAGAATTTCTTGTGTGTTTTCTCTTTGGAGAAATTGGATGTTTTCTTTTTTATCTCCAAAGAGAAATCACGCAAATAGATGGCAACATCCGTCCATAACAAATGCTTTGAAATTGCTTGTATAAAGTCACAACCGCTTTGTCTTCCAAAATTTTGATGAGTACACTCAGATGTAACATTCAAGCAACATTATATAAGCCATTTGAATGGCGAATAGAATTTTATTCATCTAAACTCCTAGATACCTTGGATTCAGCAATGGTTTAGATTTCCATTTGTTGGTTAAAGTGCCAGAATCATTGAATGGGGAAGAAGTAATTGCAGTATGGTACCAACGCCTTTTGATGTTTTGACATGGTGGTACAGTCGCTTTCAAGACCTTCAAATAATTAGAAAAAGGAGTGGATTTGATCCTGACTTACTGTTTAAGACTACATTGAAGGTAAGATTTTGTAGATATTTTTCATTTATTTTGAAGTGATATGAGTGGTGCTAAAAAAGCATAGATTTTTTAGATTGCTTCTCATTTTTGGTGCTTTGGTAAAGTGTTTTAGAATAATGCTTTTGAAAACGAAAATAATGTGGCACATGTTGTTTACATTGTTAATTTATTATGTAGAAGACAGGCACTATCTGGTCTATTGAGGTATCATACATAAAAAATAAATTGTTTATGAGTCTATATTTGTGATTCTGTTTTCAACATTCTACGATGAGTACACGAGAGAGCATATTATTGAATAAATTAATATAATTTTACCTTTTCAATCTACCGTGTGCATCTTGGTAACTTTAATAAATCGATTAAACAATTGGGGCTTCCACTAAAATTCTTCGAAGGCACTGCCAATTAACTCACTTTCTTTAACCACCCCTACGATTCAGAGATGCGAATGATGCTTTATACAGTTGAAGTGCACATAGGCACGTGTACTTTAATCTTTGTTGGAGGATCTCGAAACGCGGTTCTAACTGATTGAAGAAGTCCCACCCCTGTTCTTCAGTTTCCGAGTGACCCCCACATCGCCAGTGAGGAGGAAGAGGGGATATCAAAATTCTGGCGGACAAATGGAAAGTCCCACTCGACTGCCCCTTTCCGCAGCGATACTCACTTCGTTAGTGACACTGGGCGCTTTTAATATCAGATCCTCAAGAATAAGGATCGCTCTGATTGGGTTTGTACTCGTGGTTAGTAGTCCGGGGCTCAAGAAACTTTTGAACGGATTCCCCTCAATCCCGGGCGGTACTGAGAGTAGCTAAATCGAGGGGTGCCCAACACTGGAAAATCATATGTGGCCGAGATCTGTCTTAAGGTGTTTATAACTGATGTATGAAAACCCCTCGGTTCCTCCTCTCACTCCTCCTTCACTAACGAGAACTAGAGAACAGGAAAGGAGAATCTACAATGGGCCACTTCCGAAACATTTCACGAGACTCCAGACTGAAACTTTTACGCAAAAAACATAATAGAAAAGTTCTCCCTTCACTTCCCACAGCTAGCCCCAAATTTCACTTCATGTTTTACAACTTTGCCTGTCCGACTCCTCTCCCTCCCTCTCCCTCTCTCTCCCTCCTTATCCCTCTCTCTCTCCCCTCTCTCTGTCTCTTTCCCTCCCTCACTCCCTGTCTCTCCCTCTCTTTCTTTCTCTTTCTCTGCCTACAAAAACAAACTTAAATAAAATAACATGTTTAAACACTTATCATTTCCTGCCCTCGTCGTTACGAGGTAAATAATTGGAAACCCGAAAATAAAAACACCCCAGCAAAATGAAACACCCTCCCCCCCAGGGCTAAGAAGGCGTGGAACAGAATCCAGCTCGCCATTGACGTTCACGAGCGTCCCCCTCGAGCGGCGGAGGAGGCCCGTCGCCTCATGCGGTGCGCGTTTGTGTCCGCAGAAGCCCCGGCGCCGCGGCGATGGGCGCTAGGGGCGCGTCGGGGGCGGAGGCGGGGGCGGCGGCGGAGGCGATGGCGCTGGCGGCGCGCGCGCGGCGCGCCGAGAGCACCATCCAGTCGATCGCGCAGGCGGTGGCGCAGATGGAGAAGGCCACGCACACCACGCAGCTCAAGATGGAGAGGACGGAGGCGGCCGTGCGCAGCATGGCGCGCAGGTCCAAGGTGAAGCTCGCTCCACGCCTTCCCGCTGGTGTTTCCGCTGCGTCGGCTCCCGTAGGTGTGGTGAATGTTTGATCCCGAGGGGTTGCGTGGGAGATGAGATTCCCCCACCCCGCTTCCGGGCGCGTCCGCCACAGCCTCTAAACTACCGACTTGCCTCCCGACGTGGTTGGTGCAGACGTGCACGAGAGCGAGTGTGTGTGTGCTAGTAAGGGGTGAGGATAGAGCAAGAAAGAGGAAGGAAAGGTCGCGTGTGGCCTGCATCTGCGACGCGGACTGGGCGATGCAGCGGAACGCGCCACCCAGCGCTTCGGCCATCGCTGCAACCCACACGCGCGCGCGCTTAGCTGCGCAGCTGGCTCTCGACCGATCACTGGCCGCAACTGCTAAGGTCGTTAGTCACGCAAGTGTAGTGCACGTTGGTTTTCCTTTGGGAACACATGTGATCTTCCCTCCACTGGATGGTGAGATCCGATGCCTACCTACCGGAGGCTAGCTGGGTTTCCCCAACCAGGTATCTCCCACGAGCAGCGTCACCGCTCCAGACGGGACATGTTCTGTTATATCCAAAAAAGAACAGCGATTTCTAAAACTGTTTTTTATTACCACAAGCCAACAAGAGATTCACCAATATATGCCAGATCAAACAATATTCCGGGAGATATACCGTAGACGTTGCGATGTTCACTGTTTTGCTGTAAGAAGAGTCCGAGTTCGTAGCCGTTCTGTAATACACTTCGCTTAACACTATACACACTCAGGCAGGCACTTCACACTGGCTACCACTCGCCGGGCACCGCTCTTACAGCCCGCCCGGGCTGAAGGTCCGCCGGCCAGCTGCCCGATAAGGGTGGGTTCTCTGGCTCCGGGGCTTGGCGGAGCGTGACGGTGCCGCGGCGTCAGTAAACAGCACCCTCTCTTGTGCGGCGCCGGAACTACTTTCCGGCGGCAACTTCAAAGGTGCGCGTTCGACCATATCATGTTCTAACCTCCGACGGGTCTCCCGGAATGTGTGGCAGTGTGCGATATAAGGGGTGAGGACAGGACAAGGAAGAGGATGGAAAGATCGCGCGTGGTCCTTCACCCGATTGTTGTGGAACTGTTTCGGCATTTCCTTGACGTTTATCGAACAAACGATGGAACAACCGACCGCTAGAATTCTCCTCCAGACAGCGACCGAAATCGACCGAGCTACGCGGTTATGTAAGCGGGCGCGCGACCGACAGTGCGGATTTCAGCGCGCGGTGCCAGTTCGAACTCGGCCTGGCGACCTGGCGGTCGGAAGATACGCCTGCTCTCCGCCTTCCGCGTAGGAGAACTTGTCGTACTCTGGTCAGCGAACGCGAGCGTCTCAGCGCCCGCGATGTGAAGGGAGGCAGCGCGGTGGTGGCGTCGGCCGCCGAAGGCGGAGGGAAGTGCGGAGGGCAGACTATAGCAATATGTGATGTAAGTGCGGTTTTGGAAGAAGCTGAGAAACCAAGTTTTCGTAATAAATAGGCGCAATTATGAAACAAATCATTGTATTATTTCGGTTCATGAAACGATAATAATAATAATCATCATAATAATACATAATAACAGTTTTTCAGCATGTGTCACGTAAGAGAAATCGTTTTGTTCTAGCATCGTTTGCTCCCGTAGCGCGTAGAGACAAAATCGTTTTGCTCTCGCTGAAAACTGCTTGCTCGCTGAAAACTCGTTGAAAGCACTTAGAAACATTTGCTTCCGTTCGCCCAAGGCTTTCGTCGTAGTGACACATGTGATTGAATTTCGGCAACACGCGTAATTCAACCGCGCGAATAAACCCGCGCTCTTAACAACCGCTTCGCGCAAATTCACTCAGTAGCGCTTCCAAGTGGCGCTGCTCTGAGTAAAGCATTGGTTTATACGGCGGAATTTGCGCGAGCAAACGCAATGGCGGTTGGTGACGCACTCCTGCCAGTAGCAACAGCACAGACGTGGGAGCCTTCACACTAGACCACTCGAAAGCGCTCCTGAGATTAGGTTGACTATCTTGCGACTGCTGGCGCCCACAGCGTTTGGCTCACGAACCCTTCCCGTCTCCGCGCGGGTAAGTAACACTGGTCCTTGTGCTCAGATACACCCTACGTTATACTCCGCTTGGTTTAAAGGATGCTTCGCATAGAGCCACTAAGGAGTTCTTCTAGAACTTCCACTGCTGGAAAAGTATTGGTATAAATGGAGGTACTCACAGGAGCGGCGTAGTGGCAATGTGTGGCGGTTAGTGAAAAACGACAACCAGCAGCGCAGTCGCGCTTCTGCACCGCTATCAGCTGAACAGTTATAAATGGCAGCCTTCGCAATATGCCACTCGCACGCGCCACTGAACGTATTTCCTTACATATTGACAGCCATGCGATGACTGGTGCCCTCAACGACTGACTTACGAATCCTTCCTTTCCCACGACCAGTGGCATACTAGGCAGCTTTGAGTGAAGCGACCCGGCGCTTCCCAGTAGCATTACCGACTAGCCCCGTGTGAAGTCAGCCTAAATATTGATGCAAGGGTTTGTATTCTGCTGTCAGGTGCAGGGCAAGATGGTGCAGCTGATCGGCAAGCGCATGAACGAGCTGGAGGAGCGGCTGAACCAGTGCGCCGACGCGGACCGCATGCGCGGCCGCCGTCCCGCGCAGCGCGGGCATTGTTGCGTGGCGGACTGCGCGCCCGACGCCCCTCCTGCCTCCCCCCCACCCGTCCACCGACCGTGGCCTGCCCCGCGGCTCCGCCTGCCCCGCTCGCAGTCGTGCAAGCGCTGCCGCGCCGCCGGGCGACCGCGCGCTGCTGTCGCCCGCCGTCTGCCTCGGTGCGAAGGTCCCAGTCCAGTCCGTGTGTCCAGCGGCGGTCTACTCCCAGGATCCCCTACGGGACCCATCCCTCGCTCGTTGTTCCCAAAACACCATCAAACGCTCGCCGCCTCGCGGCGTACTCCATCCCGCCGACATCCCCATCAGTTTCTTTCACCGTCCTCCCACGCCACCGTGGTTCTACGTTGCGCGCTTCGGAAACACCCCACAACAAGCAGCCTCTCCACGGTGAACCTACTCGAGGGGAATGCAGGTCGGTCCGCAGAGTACGCACCATACGTCGCCAGTTTCACCACCGCGCTGAACGCTCTCCCTCCCCGGCCGCGCCTCGAACCGGCGACGGCCGTGCGCACCCCCCCAGGACTCGGACGGATGGAAATCGCGCTGTTGAGAACCCGGTTCGGCGGGGTGCCGTCGCCGCCGCCGCTCCTCTCGCGCCCGGCGCCAAGCGCAGGTGCGTCTCGTGCTCCGCCGGCCGCCCGGGGCCGCGTGCGCGCGTCGGCGTCGCGTCGCCGCGCAGCCCACGGCCGCCGCCCCGCGCAGGCGCACGTCCCGTCGCACGTGGTGCGCGCGCCGGCCGCCGCACCGGCCAGCGAGGGCGTGCGCAAGTCCGTGTCGTGCGTGGAAGCGTGGCAACGTCGCACGGGCGTGGAGCGCTCCGTCTCTTGCGTGGACACGTCGCACGATCGGCGCCGGGCTTTGGCGGCCCCGCTCGGGGCCGCTCGCTCGCAGTCAAGCCGCCCTGCGCCTGGCTCGGACTCGGCCTCTCCGGCCGCAGTTCGGGTATTTCCGCGTCGCCGCGGCGGAGCGCTGTCGTCGACCAGAGATTGGGGCATAATGTAACTAATATTTTCATCTTAAATGTATGTATGCTCCGTACTGTAAGTACTACTACACTCATACGTTGCAATTTATTTTGGCTATTTTTCCTTATTGTAATGATGGCAAGGTGTGTGGCCTTAGGCCCACACGATTAATATCAAACATCCTTGATACTACTGAGAAGATAATTTTCCACCCATTTAAAATAAAATATTTTTTTTCAGTCGATTAGATCGTGACTTTCCCATGCGAAATACAAATAGAATGTCTCGTTCCCGGCATTTTTATTTTGCTTTCATTCAATTACCTCCCAGCCTCGGACACAGACCCCGATTCTATATTTTCGAAGCTGTCCGTGATGACCTTTGTCGCAAGATAAGGGTCTATTCACATCTCAGCCTGTGACGGGTGTCACCCTGACAAGAAGAAGTTTATGAACTCGAGCCGCGGAAGTTACGTTTACAGACCCCGATTACGATAAGGATTAGAAGGCACGAAACGTTATGCATTAAAGACCTGATTTGTGAAAATGGCAACTGCAGAATAAGACATACTATACAATGAAATTTATTCCCACATTAGAAATATCACAATTAAAATATAGAATTACAGAACCTACTGCAGGTTTGACTTAAAATTAAGTACGATGTAAAGCCGCCACGGGCTGTCATCTGAGCATCTAGACGTCGTGCATGGATCAAAGAGAGCTGGATATGCTGCTGGGAAACTCACTGCCACGCTATTTCTATGGTGGACAAAAAGTCGAAGGAGCTGCAGGAGGGCCAGAACCGACTACGTTGTCGAACGACTCATTTCATACATGTTCAATGGGGGACATGACAGACGCAGTGCGGGTCTGGAAGCAGTGGTACACGTCGTTCTTCGCAGAAAGTTTGCATATTCCTCACCACTAAAAGGGGCAGTATCTCGGGCTCTTAAACCTCCCCAATGTAGCGCTCGTTGTTCAGATTGTTCTCGATACGCAAGAGGCGAGATCAGCATTGTAGCCAATGACGGCCCAATACATTACACTTGCGTTTGTCCGCTAGGAGTGAACAATCAGGCTGGAAAAATACGATCACCATGGTAGCGTGGAACACCTAAGCGCCCATCGCTGTACCACACATTAAAGCGAGACTGCGTCTGAAAACACTAGATTTTGAACCACTCAAGCCCACCAGTGAATACGTCAGGTGCCCTTTTGCTTCTGAGAAGTTGGTGCCTTCTGGTCAACGGAATCCGACGCAAAGGTATGCCGTGCCACGTCACAATCCTCACCAGATGACGCCGAAACCGTCGACGCAGATATAACCACCCCGTTGCAGTGCTCCAAGTCGAGCCAATACTGTGAAATGGTACCCACGTGCGTCCCACACGTATCACTGTCGTAGCAGCGCGCCCCCGTTCGAGCTACAATGTCCACTGTTTGACAAACCCGCCTTCCCGGACCCGATCATTCTGCCTTATGAACTCAGATTACTCAGATACTGATAGTGGGCGTCAACGTGGCTGTCTGGCACTGCTTGACGTTTCCACGTTGTTTGCCGGCTCTACCGCCGACCAATGGGCTTAACACTGACCTGACTGTTACACAAAAAGAGGGAGCTTGCTAGCCAATTGCACCCATCTCAATGCACATTTAATCACACTTTTACGGATTACATATCCTACACATTCCATCGATTTCAACTGATTCCGACCATTCCTCGTGTTCCTGGGTGTTGCATTTTCCACAAACAAGCAGTGTTTTCTTTTAATAATATAAACGTGTAAGTCCAGATGGATTGGGCCTAATTTTTAGAAAGAAACTTATTTAATTGTGGTCCCTCTCTGCTTCCGCAGGTCGCCGCTCGCAAGTTCGCCCGCGCTTCCCTCGCGGTCCGTGTCCGTGCACGCGGGCACGTCGCCCGCCGCGCCGCCGCACCTCCTCGCTTCCCCTCCCCTTCTCCTCCCCGTCCCCCACACGGCCTCGCCGGCGGCGCGGCGGCGACGGGTGGGCGCGCTCCTGCTCGTCCGGTGCCGCCCGTGCGCTGGTGCTCCCGCGGCCCATGTGCTGCTTCCCGCCGCCACGCCTGCCGCCGGCCGCGCGCGGCGCGCGCGCCTGCTGCCGCAAGTGCCTGTCGGCGCTGGGCCGCTACCTGCTGGCGCTGGCCCACGAGGGCCGCATCGAGGACGCCCGCACGCTCCTGGACACGGGCGTCGACGTCAACTTCCCCAACACGCTCAAGTGGACGCCGCTGCACAAGGCGGCCGCCAAGGCGCACGAGGTGATGGTGTCGCTGCTGCTGCACAGGTAGTGCTCCCCGTGCGTGGGCTTGCCGACAATGTTTATGTAAAAGGAAGGACACTCGACACAAACCCCCCCAAAAAAATCAACACATTTTTTCTTATGAATATTTAATTTAGACTAACATCAACTCTATTTCTTTTTTCTCTATATTTGCGATTCAAGTGAAAAGATTCGTTCAAAAAATGCTAGTAAAGATGGTCTGAGTGTCTCTTTGTCATTTTAGTCGCTGGACCGAGGCACTATCGTGCTTGCGTGTGCCATTGCGTGTGCGTTATAAAAAGCGGTTTCATGTTTCCTATTCTCAATTAAACAATAAACGTAGTAGATATTAGTCAGGCGATAAAATAAATGTCAACAAATGTTAAAAAATACTAAAAGGAAGACATTCAAAAAGGTTGACAATTATTTCAATGGAGGACCGTTAGCAACCCTAGCTACCAACCCACACGTTCTTGTCGTACAAGGAGAGGTTCTCCTCTGGGAGGGCACCTACTCCTATTTTTACTTTGAGGCACGAAAAAAAAGAACAGTTGCAGTATACCTCATCCATGGGGTATTGATAGGGAACTTGTTACATTAACATGGATCTGGTTTATTGCAACTGTTTTTTTCGTGCACTTAAAGGTAAGCTGGATGGGGGAGGGGACACTGTCAGACGATCTGAAGCTTCGTTACGACTTAATTTTTTGTATTGGAGCTCCCGATTGGATAATAACACCCTCTCTCCTTCCAGCTCGTGCCCTTTAAGAGCTACTATGTATTAATCGGAGAATAGGCTCTTCGCCCTTTCCTTATTTCCCTTGGGCGTACAAGTACACCTTCAGGCTAGCATCCGGATACGCCTGAAGGCAGCACCCTATCGGGGCGCGTTCCTAATGAAGGCTGGGCGGGACCACCAGGGCCTAATAACTCCCATATAACGTGGTAGAAACCATTACGGTGGCGCGCTCTGCTGCAGAGCCTTCTTACAGGAACTAAAACACCAACTGCTGCTAACGATTCATGCGTGGCTGCTGCGTGAATTAACGGGACGCAAGTAGGCTCTTAATGTTACAAAAGATAACGCCGATGTTCGCGCTTTCTTCAGGGGTTTCTTATAAGTGATACATGTGAATAATTGAACATTTAAAAGACGCTTTTCCTATTTCTCACCCATTAGCCAATATTTATGTGCAGACGTTGGCGAGCATAACCTGCCTGGCGACACAAGGGCCTCATAGAGTAGCACCGCCGAGCTTTGTTCCCGGTTTTGATGGAGAGTTGGTAGGCTCTGGGGACCACTCTCCCAGCTCAGAGCTACTGGCTGTCAGGGCTGGACACGAAATCTCATTGAGCGCCACTCGCATTGCACAAGCACGAACCCCTACTCAATAACCCATGAGTATCGGCCTCTGCCCACACCCGTGGTTCAAAGCCCCCAGCCCGTCCCCTCACTCCATCCACCTTCTCGCTACCGACGTATAGCCGGAACAAAATTTGAAGTAATCTAAGAACGACTATATTTTTATTATGTTCGATGTCAATTAAGACCAAAACAAGACTCCGCCACCTTATCGCGAGTAGAGGGAGAGAGAGAGTACCCCTAGCAAGTCGTGCAGGGAGAAAGTAAAGAGAGTGTCCATTAAAGATGATTATTATACTCACCCGCGTAGTGGACCCATTGTCCTGGGAGCGAGTGGCGACACGACGGCTGGCTCCGGCAGGTTGCAAAACGTGAAGAGAGGGGCGAGGTGTGAAGCCCTCGCCATTTTATAGCCTCGGAACGCTGGCGTCGGCAAGTGACAACTGGGTCACTTGCCGACGGCAGCGTGTAGCGAGGGACAGAATGCCATATCGCGACACTCCGTAGCTAATCCTCATCAAAAGGGGCTGAATCTGTGAAAAGAAAGATATTACCCATCTCATTTACCGCACCTTATATGAAAATGTAAATGTAACTCTTTCATATGTTTGGGAATATTTCGAAAAGGGTGAGAAAACACATTCAAATCCATTATATGTCACTTAAAGCTTACAAATTTTCGTACTGAATTATTTTTTATTTATTCCAATAGTGTAATTACCTTTTGAGAAATTGCAGATCAAAATTATTACTCGACGTTTGCCGCGAGTATGCAAAAATACGTTAATTTACTGCTGCTCCGTAGAGTTTGGACCACTGGTTGTCGTTATTGACATTACAACGTAATTATCGTTCAACTTAATTGGCACTGAAACCCAATTGGCATTAAAACTAACTAATATCCGTCAGCACAGCACCTCAAATATTGCGTGGCTGCTTCGAGGGCGAATAGCGCCGCTGTAACCCTCCTGTGCGCAGGGGTGCCAACGTGCACGCGCGCACGTCGTACGGCTTCACGGCGCTGCACCTGGCCGCGTACAACGACCGCGGCGGGCGCTGCGTGGCGCTGCTCATCAACGCCGGCGCCGACCTGCACTGCCTGAGCCGCTCGGGCCGCACGCCGCTCGACTACGCGCACGAGTGCGGGAACGGCGCCGCGGTGCGCGCGCTCGTCTCGGCCGGCGCCAGCTCCACCTCCGCCGGCGACGACGACGACGACTGAGCCCGCTGCCAGCGCTCTCGCGCCAGCGACTGGATCCGAGCTTGGCTTTGAGTGAACAGTTTAGGCGTCGGAAGCAACTCTACCGCTTGTGTAGACGAAGACGAGTTCTAGTGGCTTTCGCCAGTACACTCACCGCTGCTGACGACTTAATTCGCACTTTGCATTGAGTGGCCGTGTTGTCAGCGATCCTGGCGTCGGAAGCAAGTATCTGCAAGCAAGTTAGCGATTGCGGCGTCAGAAGTAAGTTCCGCTTATACAGACGAAGGAGACGAGTTCTAGTGGCTTTCGCCAGTTCTCTCACCGCTGCTTACGGCTACATTCGCACCTTGCTTTGAGTGGCCGTGTTTGTCAGCGATCCTGGCGTCGGAAGCAAGTACCGCTTGTGCACACGATGAAGACGAGTACTACTGGCTGCCGCCAGTTCTCTCACCGCAGCCGGCAACTGAATACGAGGTTTGCTTTGAGTGGCCGTCTTGTTTACGGTTACGGCGTCGGAAGCAAGTTATGCATATGCAGACGATGGACACTAGTGGCTGCTGCCGATACTCTCACGACAGCCGACAACCAAATTTGAGCTTTGCTTTGAGTGGCGGTGTTGCCCGTGGTTCCGACGTCGGAAGCAAGTACCGTTTCTGCAGTCGATGAAGACGAGTACTATTGGCTGCCGCCAATACTCTCACGGTAGCCAACCACGAAATTGGAGCTTTGCGCAAAAATGAAGCTGGGATATTCTGCTGGTGTGGAAATCGGAATGCAATTTTCGTTTCGTCACGAGCGAAGATTTAAAAAAAGAAAAATATGCAATAGAAATAACTTACATAAAATCACACTATGCTTGCTCATGTAAATCTTCGAGCACGTCTGAATACTAGAACATAGCAACGAAATGTGCGCCCCTAGCGTCAAAGACGAGCGGTGTTGTTGCGGTCGCCGGACACGTGCCAAAAGATTGCACATATTCTGAAGCTATTGACGAAGTCTGTCATTCGTGTCATAGCAAACCAAAAGAACCTCTCTTTCTGTGTGAATGCAAACTCAATTCACCGAAGTCGACTGGATATTAATGCTCGAAAACAGATTTTATATCTTCAGTTACTTAAGAAAAGTTTATTTTATTGGCTAGAGAATAAATACATAAATATGTTTTGATAATGTACTGTATTTTTGTAATAAAAAGTTAATGTAAATGTACGTCTTTAATGTCCACAGTTGTATTTAACTTTTTGAACAATTTGAGAAATGAAATTAAAAACTTACTAGGCCCCATTGTCGTAACAGTACAATAGCGTAGCATGAACGTAAGTCACCATATTCTGCTCACAAATTACTAACGAGTGTAAATACTACTTAATTGTTGGTCATCTCATGACTTTCTATTTAACTAAATGTTTCTCTTCTTATTGAATTCAATTTAATTCCTTATTTAGTTAACCTTTTTTCGTCAAACTACTACTTTTGATTGGAACACGCTTTGTATTAATATTTAAATATCCTATTTTTCTACTAGTTCTTGAATTAAATTTTCATTTCTCTGCCAGTTAGTAACATCCTCACTTATCATTTCTCTCACTCTACTACCCAGTTTTCATCACCACACTGTTACGTCGTGATCTCGGTTTTTGACGGCACACTCGAAGTAAACGGGAAATAGATACAAAAATGTCGCAAGAATACTTCATCAGCAAACGACGTACATACGTGGAATCCTTTTGGAGATATGAAGCATAATTATTGAAAATGTGTGATAAAGATGCGATAAATAATTATCTCGCAATGATGATCCTCGACTGCTACAATCTGATTGGTTACATACTATATGCGCACATTTTCATGAGCCCTGAACCCACATCCCACTATGCTACTTGTAGCAAATTGGAATTCAAGATATTGCATCAACCACTGTTGACAATATTATAAATAAGGTTTTAGATAAAATTAAAATGATTTGACGTGTGTTTCAGAACGCATCAGGTTGTGCATTGTGATTATCTGTAAATTATAATGTCTGTAGTTCATCTATTGCTAAAAGATTTATTTGGAAATAATAGAAATTACAAAGGTAGAACTATGTCCTTCACAGAAGCTTTCTCAAATGTATTCCAATCTGGGGCTTAGAACATAATATGATGCTGTAATACAAGAGGCAAGAAAATAAGAGAATTTGCAAGGGTCTGTGAATTAAAAAACAATAAAACAATTATTATACGATGTTATGAACTTCTTTTAAGAATCAAGCTAGGAATTTGATGAAGATTTTTCCATCGTGTTCTTAAGGTCATATTTGGTAATTGGAAGTTTTGTGTTTTGAAAGTTATTCGTCCTAAAATCTAGGGCTACAATGTCCTTAGATTTGTATTGTATATCTTTATACTTTTTGTTTCAAAAACATTAATCCAATTAATAATAATAATAACAACAACGATACATACTTCTTGTGAACATACAAGTGAACTTTAATAATCTTGAATATGCTTTGTACATAATAAGACTATATACGAATGGGAAGGAGTATGGGGGCGTGTGCAGTTATACAAGTGAATAAATAATATACAAATAATAAATACGTGAGGGTAATACGTATGGTTGCTCAAGAACAACCGCAGATATACGCATTTACATGTGTAGTATTACACACAATACAAATTAATCGACAAGAACGATGCATCTGATTACGCGTTGGTTAATTGTACTTTAAAACCTCTGGTGGTCATAGTGGTAACTAATTCTCCCACTCTTATCTTACCAAGCGGAATGAGCCCTCAAGAGAAAGGTAGTGGTGCTACAAATGGCATAGACTTTCCTGGATTAGTCGTCTATTTCTATTGGTTTCGGCTAGCTATTTTGACTACTCTTGGCAGCTGCCACCTATTACCTCCTAAAGTACATACTTTTTTAATTATTATTTTTTCGGCTTTCTAGTACCAGAATTATTGCTTTAAAAATATTAAAGAACAATAAAACGTCGTCCTAAATGGCAATTTGCATTGAAAAATTTGCTTTTTAAGTAAATGGCATTTAAGCGCTACTATAAATTCAATTTTTGAAACTCTTTTCACAGAAAAATATTGAGTTTTCGAAAAATATCATATGACGTCATTTCAAGCTCTTCCAGTCACAAATGCAACAGTGTTTACAAATCGCTCGAGGTGTGCATATTAAAAGCATGAGAGATCTTTCAAAGAAAATTACATTTGTGTAATAAAAAAAGTGAATATCGCAAAATTAACCCTAAACTGCTCTATTAGCACTATCTATTGAAAAAGTTTTGAAATAATTTTTAAAGACGGTTTTTGAGAAAATGGTATATGAGCGTTTCTGAAAATTCGGAATTTTGAGCTCATTTTCAAGGCAAATTGTTGAGTTTTCGAGAAACTTTATCTCACATGATTTAAAGCACATATACCCATAAATACATTAATGTAAATGAATTGCCGCTAATGTGAATATTTGACGACATGAGAGACAAGTCAAAAAATTATACTCTTGTATTTTTTGAAAAAAAAAGAAAGGATAGAGCAATATGGCGTTTATGTCATATAGAGAGCATAAAGCACAATCACTACCAAAAACTTAACGAAAAGCTTTGGAGCCGTTTTGAGAAAATCTTGTCATTTTAATTTTTTAACATTTCACGCAATATGGCGCGAAAAGTACTATTTTCAAAAGAATATACATGACCTTAATGAATGAAATTACTATGGAGAGCAAATTCTTTTTGATGTAAAAAATTCTACCTTTAATTTTGTAGTTTAGAAAGACCCCAAAAAATCTAAACTTTTGAAATTTTCGAAAATTTAGAAGTTAACCGTGAAAATCGGACCTATGCAATTTTTATAATTGTATGCTAATATATTCTTACAAAAAAAGTAAAGAAAAAAATAGAGCCGTTTTTGAAAAAATTTTGAAAATATCCGAGAGGCTACATGCAAAGTACCCCCAAATATTACAGAATATTTTTCAAAATCTCAAAGATTCGACTGGTGCCAGATTAATAGGGGTATCTTCAATTTGGAAAAATCCTACGTACGGTTAGCCGTTAGTGGT
>BOPP01000221.1:913996-936982 GCA_017312745.1 Gryllus bimaculatus | reverse complement strand
TGATTGGTTTGTAAATTCTTGACTCTGGCAGAGCCAACTGCTATACCTGTAAGTGTAGTGCATGTTTTAATCGCGGGGGGTTGAGCGATGATCTTGCCCCGCTGGCTGGCCAGATCTGGCGTCGATCTATGTCGGCTTGCGGAGCATATCTCCAACCAGGTATCTCCTCCCACCAAAGGGGCACCGCCCCAGTCAGGTCTGTCTCACTAAACTCCCGACCGACCTGAGACACAGGCTGAATCCGAAGTAGCTGTCTAGTTATTGAGAGCGTAGACTTCCGCGGCCGGAGTCAGTATTTACTAGGCTGCCCGGGTGACGCCGCGCCCATGACGAAGGTGCTGACGTTTCGGTCGCCATTCTGCGACCTTCCTCAGGGCGTAATGCCTTACATTACATTCCTCAGGGCATTATGCCCTGAGGAAGGTCGCAGAATGGCGACCGAAACGTCGGCACCTTCGCCATGGACGCGGCGTCACCCGGACAGCCTAGTAAATACTGTCTAGTTATTGTCGGTCAGAGGCCTTGCAGTGACATCAGCTGATGCCCTGAGTTACCTTTCCTGAATACATTGTAGATATCTCACAATATGTCTTACGGTACTTCTTTATCAAATAATTATAATTTATTGACACAACCAAATCCTTTTCAAGATATGGCGATTTGTTATTTAGGAATTTAATACTTTCGTTTCATAAAACTTATGCAAACGGTTCCCGCCTCGCATTCCATGGGCAACATATGTACGAACAAAGGAAGGCCTTGACTTTACTTGTTCATTGTACTAAATTGATGTGTTGTTGTGTGTGACTAGGGCATGTTTTATCGCTGGTCTTGTGGTTTAGTTTGCTGATTATTTTCACTTCAAGAATTTGGCAATGAAATTGTATTTTTTCGTGAAGTCGGCTTTGCCGATTTCACGGAAAAAGCACTGCGCACAGGTGTCTTGAATAATTGATTTCACGTAATACAAGTTGCGCATTCAGTGAAGTTACATAACCCTAAAATATTGAGAGCTAAGAAATTCAATGATGTCTGTTAATATGCATTCAGTGGGAAAATATAATTAAGTTTAATTCTACAATGGAGTGATTTTAATACTGATACCTCTACTTTATTTTTTCATTGAAGATCTTCATTATTGAAGATTAAGTGTTTGAAGTCTTGTGTCACTCTTGAAGACAATGTCCTTCAACCATAATTGAAATTCCTTTAGGTGTCTGAGGTAAGCCAATACTGTTTCTCAATTAACATTTAAACCCTGTATATTTTGATATTATATATAAAATGTTATAGATAATCAGAAACTACTCTTTTTTAAAAAAATGAACGAACAATTATTTAAGGAGGTAAGTTTGTACAACAGACTTTGCCTGAGAAAACCTCAATCTTCAGCTTTGTACTTTTAATTTTTTTTGTAATTTTCGGAAAAACGAGCAAAACCCCGAAAATGTGATTAGCTTCATATTTATTACCATCCCTTATTACATTTGTGAAGAAAATTTGAAGAAAAAAATTTGTGCGGTTTTTTGAGAAAAAAATTCGTAAATTTCATGCACCAAATTACGCAAAAACTATTAACTTTTACAAAAAATTTACATGACTTTTTTAAGACCTAATTATGCACAACAGACTTTCTGTGAGCCAAACACCTTTATCATCAATTTTGTAGTTTTAAAAATTATTTTTGCATTTTCGAAAGATAAGGGATATCACGGAAAATGAGACCTCCATTTTTGTCTTAAAAGTCTTTCGCACTATTGAAAACCACAATTTAATCAAAAATTTGGAACGTTTAAATTTAAATTTTGAAAATATCTTAGGGATGTCATGTAAAGTGCCCCACAAAATTGAAATACCGGTTTTAAAATCCAAGGGCCGTGACATCAAGCAGACCGACTGAGAAATATTAATTTTGGAGAAAATCAACTGAACGGTTGAGCCGCTAGCGTTGACCACAGACGGACGGACAGGCGGACGTTCCGCCGTCAATCGAATTTTCGGTATCAAGAACGTACAAATCATTGATCCTGGCTACACCACGCTTTAGAGAAATTTTTCTAAATTTATCAACAGGATTTATCCAATTTTTCGTTACCAGAGCTCGTCTATAGTACTTTTTCTGGCGAAAATTCCTCGGATTGCAGAGCACGATTACAACATAACTTTCTCTTTTTACGCAGAATTCCTAAGGCGACGAAGTAAAAATAACGCTGTACCGTAATAGACGTTGCTAGCCCATCGCATTGTTCTTCCTGGGTGTGTAGCTTGCACGGGCGTCGCGACAGGGGTGTCAGTGAGCGATCCGTCGCCAAGCGTGGCATAGCCCAGACCCAGAGTCAGCATGTGCGCCTTCCGGAGCTGCGGCACGTCTTGCATCGCCAGCCCTGCCGATGGCGCCTGCAGGTACGGTCTTCTCCAGGCAGCGAGCCTTTTCTTTTGGCAAAGACGTTGACCCAAATGTTGATTCTTTGTAATGCAGTAGTGCCATTTTATATGTTACTACCTCAGGAATACATTTTTATTTTATCTACAAGATTGTTGCATTCCTTTATATGTTATACCTATCTCAATATAGTCAGCTGGGGTACTGAGTCGGGCAGCATTTGTGCCTGCCTTTGCCAAAGAGTCGTGCAGCATTTGTGTACTTAATACTTTTGTAATGGTTCAAATTCTTATTCGATTTGTAATCATGTTTGCCACCGTGCATTAGCTCAAAGTGAACTTTCGTAAATCAATCTATTTACTTCCCTGCTTTTGCTTTTGTCGTTGTTGGCGGCAGGTATTAAGCGGAAAACTTCTTCATAGCTAGTGGTAAAGTGCTTATTTAAGAAGACCCCTATATAGTTCAAGTATTATTACACTGCATATTCAAGATGGAAATTTCTGCCTTACAATGAACATATAGAAAGTAGTATAGAATACAGTAGAGTACATGTTACAAGAATTTTTGAATTCTACTGGATGTATCATGAATGACACGTATAAATTATTCGTAACATGGGTACAGATACGTAAGGTTTTTGTATTCCGGCATTATATTTTGTATTCCGGCCATGAATGTTCGCTTGTGATCTAGTGGAAGAATAGTATGGAATCATACCAGCAAGTTTAAAGTGAAAATGGGGTACAGCTCATGAAAAGAGGTATGTAGATACAGTCAATTATGAGAGAAGAATATGAAGGGAAAGAATCAATATGTTAATGTACGTCACAAGTAATGAAATTATTTCGTTTCAACGTTTTCCATTCTTTTAATACTTTGATGTATTATTTTACTTTTGGAATTGAATACTTTCAATCTAGGGTAATTGGTGGATTTGGTAAAATCGTGTCGACATACCCAGGACGAATAATTAGAAAAACGACTCCTGAGAACAGATTGCCGTGATGCAGCGTACAGAACGTAAATGTACAGCTTGTCCTCCCCTCTTAAAATGTTACTACTCTATATGTATGTAAATTTAGTGGTTAGGCGGAAGAGCAGGCCCTATGGCCTGAGTCTCGCCATTAATATGGACATTATTATTATTATTATTATTATTATTATTATTATTATTGTTATTATTATAGAACGGGGCATGGTTGTCAGCAGGACTCGATAAAAAACTCCGAAGGTGGAACAATGCCTAAAACAACATCCGAGAAGAACACGGTAGTCAAATTTGTTTGACAGCAATATAACCCCATTTGAAGAAACGTTTGTCTGCACTGGGTCCCGGACAATCGCGATCCACAATTTCTTAATTAATTGTGTGATAGGTATTCCACGTGCGCGTGAGGGAGTCTGCTAGGGAATAGTTGTCGTTATTTCGCTTTTTAGTGAAATCATTAAAGAGAAATAGATTAAAAATGTAACATTTCGCGCTGCGCGAATGAGACAGCAACTCCGCGAGGAAGGAATATTGTCAAGGTCAGGGAAGCGCGCTTACAGGTAACCAGGTCAGTGCGCCGTTACGGTCACCCGCTCGTCTCTACACGGCTTGATTGATTGGTGACTCTGGGCGCATCAACTGTTAATCAGCGGTGATCGTCCCCCGCTGGCTGGCGAGATCCGGCGCCAATGTACGGTAATCAAGTCGGGCTTTCCCCAACTAGGTGGGGCACCACCCCAGCCGGGACAAGGTTTAATTCCCGATCGGTCTCCCGGCGTGTGTGTGTGTGTGTGTGGTAGTGTAATGCTCGTGTGTGTGTGTGTGTGTGTGGTAGTGTAATGCTCGTGTGTGTGTGTGTGTGTGTGTGTGTGGTAGTGTAATGCTCGTGTGTGTGTGTGTGTGTGGGTGTGGGTGTGTAAGGGGCGAGGGTAAGGCAAGGATTGCTAAAGAAAGATCGCATGAGGTCCGTGGTCCATTTGTTAAGGTACTACTCCGCCATTTGCCTGGTGTTGATCGGAGAAATAACGGAAAACTACCGATCAGAGCAGCTGGCCGCTGGAATTTCTCTCCGAACACCGACAGGACTTGTGTGTGAGTGAACTTATTGTCGAAAATCCTGCCACCGTCGGTAGTCGAACCAAGGACCTCCCGGTCAGAGGTACTACAGTGGGTGGTGTCAAGCTAGTGTCTTTCCATTTGTGGCGAATTGCCGCTTGGAGACGGGAGAAGCTGCTACAATCAATACTATAGCACGATCACATCTAGCCAAATGGAATATTTAGTACTCATTTATAACTAATTTATTACCTAAAAATTAAATTTGTTAGTCTTGTCGTTTATGAAATAAAGGTAATGATGAAATCTGGCACAACCAAATTTTTAAAAATGAGCACACTATATTCAAACTAATACGGATTATAAATTACGAGTAATAAATTAATATTGAATATGCATTTTATTAAATATTCGGTTTCATGTGGTTGTATCTGTTCGTTCTCTCTATTATCATATTTGAAAAACTCGCATGCTTGGGTAACTATGATTCAATGTTTAACAATATTTACTTAATTAACGGAAACAGCAATACATTTCTCGTAGATACTAAATAAGTTAAATGTGTATTTCATTAAATATTAGCCTTTATTTTTTACCCTTTCGTACTCTCTAATATAATACTCGACTGTCGTGCGTGGTTGTATAACTATGCTGTTTTCAACAATATTCATTTTAATAAACGGCAACAGTAATAGATTTCTATTTGCAGTATTAAATTAGTTGAATGTGTATTTAATTAATAATTTGATTTCATTTGTTTATATCCGTTCGTTTTCTCTATTATCAAATTTGAATTTCTGGCATGGTTGAATAATTATGATTCAGGTTTTAATAAAATGTATTTCATGAACGGCAACAATTATTAAATTTATATTTTATATTTATTATCATTTCAATATGTATTTCATAATACATTTATGTATTTATTAATAAATTAGTATTGATTGTGTATTTAATTATCTAACAAGTTTTATTTGTTTGTGCCCGTTATTACTTTCTAATATAATGCTCAAATGTCGTGCGTGGTTGTATAAATATTCCGTTTTAACAATAATTAATTAATATATGGCAACAATAATACATTTATTAGCAATCATTTAGTAATAAATGAGTACTAAATATTCTTATTAGTTTGAATCGATTGTACTTATTTTTTAAAATTTGGTTGTGCCAGCTTTACTGTCACGCCAGCACCATCTCCTACATTTCATAAACGACAAGAGTTATAAATTAGTAATGAATGAGTCCTAAATATTCCACTTGGCTGGATGTGATCGTGCTGTAGTAGTGTTGGTGGCCGCTTGACTCACCCAATTCTCGCGTCTCCAAGCGGCAGTTCGCGGCAAATGGAAAGACCCGTCGACGGCGCCCCGGGAAGAGAAGGGAACGAACGGCAGGTGCCGTGTGAAGAGTTAACGGCGTATTAATGGTTTTAGTTGCGGCTCTTGAGGAAAGTGGACATCCTTGAATTAGATGTTGCCACGCTTAATAATTATTAAGTCATTGATTATTTCGTCTGCCCCGGGCGTCAACTTGCTGTTGGTCATCTAGACCCGAAAGTGGGTGCAGTGTCTTTTCATGGCAAAGTTCCGATGATGATAGAAGTAATATACCCTGCCTGCAGGAGCCGGAGCAGGTCCGGGCGGCGGAGCGGCCGGCGGCGCGCCGACCCGTGCGCCTGCAGGTCGGGCGCCGACGAGCAGACTTCGGGCGCGCTGCACTCCATCGCGCAGGCGCTCACCCGCATGCAGGACGCCATGGTCACCATGAAGGTGCGCCCTGCCGCACGAGAGAGAACGTACTGTCAGGGCCTCAAGCATCCCTTACAACAGTGGCGCGCTCTCCCGTGTCACCCTCTGTTCTGGATCCCAACTTAATTACAACATGCGTGTGAATCAATTATTAAACAAAAATTATCTTGCTGCGTATCTGGTGATCATTTTAACTCCCGATCAAACTTCGATAAATATCTAAACTAAATTTCAGGCAAAACTTCATGAACTACTTAAAGACAACTCGCACACACTTTCTTCTTCAAACAGCGTTACTTTCATGATATTTGGAGACAATACGTCATGCATCTTCACGTTTTCGTATTTTTCACAAGGTAGCCAATTGTCATGTACGAAAGTTGGCGAACTTGTATTTTTCGACTCCATTGCCTCCTACAGAAGCACCCTCTAGATTTATCCCCAATTTTGATGTAAAGTTGCAAGGCTCTGTATACTACATATAGTGATTTGCCCTAAGGTGTTGCCTTAGCACACTCCGTGCACGCTCGCAGAACTGGGAGCCGACATGTTTTTTGGGAAAAGACGTGAGAGGTGGCTTGATGGCGACATATATAATTTTTTTTTGTTCTTTTGTTTTTGAAAGTCGTATCAACTACTAGGTCATTAGCGACCACTATTACGTCGAACGGTATGGTAACTATGAGGATGACACGATATGATGATGATGATAGGGGTGTGAAAGGACGAACTCAATACAACCATGCCCGTGGCAGGGCTCGAGTTAGCGATCCTCGGTCCGAGATCGCTACGGCACTTCTCCCTTAGCGATTTCGGCCATCCGGACCGGCATGTAGAACTCTTGTTATACTGAATCGACTCTTGTTATACTGATTGATATTATTTGTATCAAATCTTATTTTTATATTGTCTTTTTCGTTTAACAGTATTTAAATTATATTACTTCTATCATCATCGGAACTTTGCCATGAATTGTGTAATTACGTAAAAGACACATGCACCCACTTTCGGGTCTAATGACCACAGCAGTTGACGCCCCGGGGCAGACGAAATAACAATGATTAATATTTATTAAGCGTGCAACCATCTAATTCAAGATGTCCCACTTTCCTCAAGAGCCGCAACTAAAACCATTAATACGACTGTGGGTCATATTTTCATTACTGGGACGAACCACACCTGACTTCCCCGTAATGTTGATTCTACCTGGGTGCTCTGAAACGGGGGAGGGTGGTGGGGGATGGAACAATGTGTGATAACAGGTGTGCATAACGCAGTGAAAATAATTGGGATGATTTTTAATTTCTGTATTCACTAAAACAGGTCCTTGAATCTAAACTAAATGCATTTTTACATTAAGGGGGCGGTTGATCTCCGGCTGGGCGTGTAACGCTAGACGCGCTACTTTCTCGTCCGAACGGTAGCACGGGAATTTGGCTCCTGATTAATAACCTTCGCGGGCGCGGCCGCATCGGCGGGCGGCCGCCAGCCGGCCACCCTGATGGGCGCGGCGCGGCGCGGACGGCGCGTGCGCAGGAGAAGACGCAGCGCACGGACCGCGGCCGTGCGCAGCGTGGCGCAGCGGCTGCGCGCGCACGGCGAGGCATGGGCAAGCTGGACACGAAGATGAAACGCGTACGAGCGCGTGGCGGTGCCCGAGCGCGAGGACGGGGCGTCGGCGTCCAGCTCCGCCGCTTCCTTCGACCTGGGCGCGCTGCCGCCCAGCCCCGGCGCCCCCGCCCGCGCCCGCGCCCGCGCGCGCCCCTGCCCACCAGCCGCCGCCGCGGAGGTCTCCTGCCGCGACATCTTCAAGGGCCAGCTCTGCGCCCTCAGGTGCTGCCAACCCTACCAGTTGAATGTTTAGTTATTCCGGGCACGTCAACTATCAGCGTCGTTAGTCCCGTAAGTGTAATGCATGTTTTTGCTCGGGAGGTGGCGGTGATATCCCCCCCCGCCGCTGTATGACAAGATCTGCCGTCGGCTAGAGGGATTTTCCCCAGCCAAGTATCTCCTACCAGCGGGGCACCGCCGCTGGCCGGGACAAGCTCTTAGCCCCTGGCGGGTCTCCTGGCAGTGTGGGGTAGTGTAAGGCATGTTATATGTACGTGGTGAGGGTAGGACATGGAAGAGGAAGGTGAGATCGCGCGCGTTCCGTGGCTGCCCGTTTGTTAGGGTACTGCTCCGGCAGTCACCTGGTGTTGGTCGAAAAAAAAATCACAGAAACCACCGATCAGAGCAGCCGGGCTCCTCCACATAGCGAATTCCACCTCGCTAACCAGATAGGGTCGAAAATCCTGCCACCGTCGGGACTCGAACCTAGGGCCTCACGCTCAGAGGGACTGCAGTGACATCAGTTGATGCCCTTAGCCACCTCTCTCGGTAATCCTACGAGCCATTCCAATTAATAGTAGTGCACGCTATCCATTCCCATCACGAGTGGTATAAAAGGAAAATATCCATTGTGTGTAAGTTGCATTAACTCAAAGGAAATAACAATGGATGGAGCGTCAGTTACCATGGAGTTGAGGGGGGCTGGATGGAGTTCGCGAGAGTATGCGCGCCGGAATGAAGGTCAGTTAAATAGTAAGGTAAATTTCTGATTTTTAAAAAGAACAATTAGTATTGATTTCAGGATAATGGAAGTTAAGCGAAGGTAATGGGGGAAGGTAATTCGGAAAATTAGTTGTTGGTTCTAAAGTAAGATTCAAGATATCCGTGGAAGCGGAGAAGGTAGCATTAGCTGATTGATTCTGATTGATTTTTCGTGAAAACATACTTGCTTTGTGTTTGAACTTCAAGTGTTATTGAAATAACCTCAAGAGAGCAAGAGAGCAACGGTCAGTAATGTTGTGTGAGCGGCCGAAGTAAAGCCGCAGCTGATTTAGTCGTTGACAGTACAAATAGTCGGGGCCCTTCATGTGTGC
This sequence comes from Gryllus bimaculatus, assembly GCA_017312745.1. Taxonomy (NCBI): domain Eukaryota; kingdom Metazoa; phylum Arthropoda; class Insecta; order Orthoptera; family Gryllidae; genus Gryllus; species Gryllus bimaculatus. The sequence goes on along the minus strand of BOPP01000221.1, from coordinate 927,880 downwards.
ATACACTGTTGCAGGATCATTGGGTTCAGTAGATTTGTAATAACGCTCTCTGAGTTCGGCCACTCGGGTGCAGGAGAGCCAGGAAAAGTTTCAGTGGCTGCCGCGGAGCTATGAGGCTCAGCAAACAGCTAAGGCCTCGAAGGCAAATAGAAAGGTACTCCCTGGAGTGTGGATTGGTTGCACTTAGCTGTCAAGCCGTCGTGAGCAGCCACGCCTGCACAGGAGCGCATAAGTTCATTTTTAGTACGTGGTTCCTATAGGTATTTCGTTATTAAAGTGACTCACGTAACTTAAGCATCTCTTATATGTAACTATTGAATGGTTGAAGTTATTGCAATGCAGTTTTCACGGAAATGTACGAGGGAATGAGTCCAATACATGAATCCATTTCTATTTTATCACTTGTATTTTACGAGATATTTGAGCTAACTTTGTTCATTTTAAATACAACTATACATCTTTTTTTCAATCTATTATGACGATCGTAAAAAGACAAATCAAATGATATACATATTGTCGTATGTTATATAAGCATTTTGTGAGTAATTTTGATTTTTTGCCATTACAAAGTCCGTTACAAAAGGTCCGTTACAAAATCCGTTACAAAGTTACAGTCCGTTACAAAAGGTCAGAGTCACACAGCTCTCCCTGCTAGCGCGCCCACGGGAAAGGGGAGGGGTCTTAGTATTTAAAGAAACGAAACATATTCTAAATATTCAGAAAACCGTTGCAGTGTGTTTAGTTTCAAAATCACATTAAAATCCTGTGGTATGACACGCATTTAAATTAAGTTGAAATAACAAACAATCTTATTTTAATACATACTACTCCGTATTCCCAATTCTTAAGTTCTACAAAAAATATAAAAATGTTGAAGGATGAAAAGCAGAGGCCAGGAAAAAAACTGCCACAGTTTTGTGAATATTTGGAATATTCAAATACTAAGATCCCTTCCATTCCACCAGCGCGCTGGCACGTGGAGCGCTACGTGACCTTGTGTGGAGGATAATTTCAAAATATCCGTTAAACGCTAGTCGTAAAAAAATCACAATTTTTCGAAGAAAGCTTATCTAACATATAGCAATATGTATATCATTAGATTTGTCTTTTTACGCTCGTCACGACTGACTTAAAAAAATATGTATAGTTGCATTTGTAAAAACAAAGTTAGCTCAAATATCAAAGTGATAAAATGGAAATGAATACAAATATCAATTAGTCCCATACACTTCCGTGCGTTGCAATAATTTCAACCGTTCAAATGCTACAGGAGGTGCTAAAGTTACGTGACTCGCCCTGTATGTATTACTGTATTATTATTATTATTATTATTATTATTATTATTATTATTATTATTATTATTATTATTGGTGTTGTTGTTGTTGTTTTATGCAGTCCCGATGGGATCTGTAATTTTAGTTGGCATTTGAGGTTAAAAGGTTTTCCCTGGGCAGTTGACCCGCATTGTGCATTCTGGTGTGCTGCCGCAGGGCCCACTGCCGCGCGCGCTCCGCCTCCTGCCCCGCGGGCCTGCGCCCGTCGCGCGGCCAGGCCTCCTGCCCCGGCCGCGACAACCTCTCCTGCAAAGCGGCCGTCTACTTGGACCGCGGCCCCTGCGCGCTGCCCTGCCACAAGGTACCCTCGCACGCGAGCGGAAGCGACTGGCGGGCTCCGTGGGTAATCAACGCACGTGAAAGTTTTACTGTCCAACCTCGGGGCGTCCCCGGTTGGTACGTGCAACTTCAAGTGTGCTGTCTGTGTGGTGTAGGTTATCTGCATCAGGCCACTTGAACATACAGTTCCTTGTGCAATCTCGGGCTCTTCCCGGTTAGCACGCGCTATCATTTAATTTGAGCGAAGTAGGGCACCTCCCAGTTCGTGCGCTTAAACGAATTCCACCTGTGTAATGTAAGCTATTCGCTTTAGACCAGTTGCACCAGGAAATTTACGAGTGCTGTGCTCCAGCTATCGTGTACTGTAACTGTACCATGTAATGCTGTCAGTAATGCACAACTGTGCCAAGTGCGTAAGTGCAGTGATTATTAAATGTAGTTGTGCAAGAACTTCTTTTCTGTCAATCCAGAACTCCTACATAAATCCTCCCTGAGCTATCAAAGGATTCCGGGATTGATGTGCTCCGCCTTAACCTTGACAATACAGTCCACTTCAAAATATCCAGATTCAAGCGCAGTAGCCCGAGCACCGACTTTTAATTTTTTAGTGAATTAATTACTCAGCATGGATAAAAACGTAATGGGAATGTTGCTGTATCGTATAGCCGGTGAATCAGCGTGACACAAAGTGTACGACACACTTTGTGTCTGTCGTGACACAAAGAACTGTAACGTGCGCGCCGCCGGCCACTTATTTTTGAGTGACAGGGCGAAGTCAGAGTTTAATTGAATGGATCCTCGAAAAGCTACGTTTTCGACTTCTCCGAGGTGGCAGGACACTTAACTTGTAATGACGAGGTGAATGAGCAACTCGAGCTCTTTAGAAGACAAAATCATTAATAAGACTAAAATATACAGTAAATGAAAGTGGTTAATGCGAGAGACCAACAAACATATAGCCTTCACTACATGACTGCAAGTGTCTGCTGCAGCTGCCAGGGCGCTTATATCAGCCCCCGGGCAGGGCGTGGCATGCTTGGTCAGACGCACGTGCTGGCAACTCATGGGAGTTCGGATATAATGAATTTGTTTAATGGAGATGGGTTGAATACCCACGCTAGTCTCAGAAGCTTTTCGGTGGAGTTTCTCTGACCTATGTGCGGAGACGCGCGCAGGATATTTCTGATAAGTGGCCCACAACATTCGGTCTGGGCCTTTGCTCGGTGCTCTGCGGGGATCTCGGTGCTTTTTGCTTTCATGTGGCGTCTGCCAATTAAATAGCGTGCCCTTTTAAAATATCATGAATAACCATTTCAATAAAGCTCAATGGCAAAATTATACAGAATAAACACTATTGCGGTGTGGATGTTATACACGTTTGTCATACTTGCAAAGGATTTGATGAGAACAATACACATATCCTTATACGACTGACAATACTTATTATATATATATTATATATATATATATATATATATATATATATATTACATAATATATTATATATTACAGAACTCTTAGACGAGTGGATGGAGCAAGCGGGAACAATACCCGTTCAGTCTACTGCCAGCACTGCAAGAATCGATAATACAAGCACCCTAAAGTCATGTTTAGCTAACGCTTGTGTTTCAAAATTTGAAGCTGGAACGAAACCGGAGTGAACAAGAATGTTTTCAGGGGCTGTTTCAAAGCACGTTAGTGATACAAAGTTGCCAACTCTGCATTGGTTATAGTGTCAGATTAGGCAGGGATGAATGTGAAGGATAATCCCCGTACAGGACGACCCCACCGTGCAGAACGTTTGCGCCGCTAGCAATTGGGAATTGTGTAACATCGACTTTATCGCCCGATCAATGAGCCTCAGTGATTATGGTCACATCCACGAACGAGAATAATTCACTTTTTCAAATTGAATCGTTTAATTTCAAAGATCCGTGTGACGCCAAAATGCTCATTACGAGAAAACTGAGGAAAAGTCTCCCAATTTAAACCAGATTTCAAAAATATTTTTACTTATTAATAGCAGTTTGACAATCAATAGTTTTTCCAGTAAATATGCACCTAATCGATGCTGTCTTATCTCTCGAAACAATATTTGTAAACGAATAATTGCCATTCAGCCTGCCGAATTCGCTAACGGCCGAATTGCGTCATCTGCCGGCGCCCCCCTTCCCCAGACTGGACGTTCCGAAACTATTCGCGAGTCGTGAGGAAAGGTGAGAATGTGCTGTGTGTGTCGACCGGACGAGCGCCGGCCAGGTATAAATCGCCCACTCCGGCGGCCGCCTGAGTCAGTGAATAGTCCGTCAGTAAGAAGTTAGTGCAGTGTAAGTCAGTCAATGTAAAGTCAGTTGTAAGTGAGTAGTCGGAAGTAAGTAGCGCGCGAATCAGGTATGTGATCGTCAGTCGTCATTGTCTGAAGTAGAAGCTGTGCTGTAAGTGTCATTGCGGTGAACAGGTGGTGCAGTGGACCCTGTCGCGCAGTAATTGTGGTCAGAGCGCAGTGGCCCGTGGACAGTGCATCGGAACTGGGTGATACTGTAGAGAAAGTGAACTGTGTAAAAATAATCAAGAGAAACAGGAAGTTGTTAATGTAAGGAAAATATCAAGTGAAGACAAAAATTAACTGTGTTAGTATACCTGTAAATAGATCAACTAGTTTGAGTGTATAATTGTTACGGCACAAACGTTTTGTTAGATTATACCTGTGTGTGGTTTTATTCACCACCAAGAAACGCTATAATATTTTGTCGCTAACGCGCTTGCAGATTTGAGCTTTGACGCGTTTTGCGAAATGAACGATTCAGTCGCCGCCTGCCTCCGCAGACCGTGCCCAGGCCGTGCGCGAGCCGGCCAGCCCTTACGCTCGTGCTGCGGCGCTTCCAGGCGGCTTTGCCAGAAAGCTGTCTGAAGGCGTCGCGCGACGGCCGCCCCAACCTACGTGCGCTACCTGCTGGGACGCCGGCGCCGACGTCAATAGGCGTCGGCCAGCGGGTGGACCCCTGACCGCGCCGCCAGCAAGGTACAGCACCCCCCCACCACCCCACCCCTCGCGAGGGGGAAGGACGTTTTCTTCTACGGTCGAATACTGTGCTACGCGTGCTTCAAGTCAGTTCTATTGCTTAAAAACGTATTGAACAACGTGTCGTCGTGGGGGGTTTAAAAACTCTGTTTTCAAGGTGACATTACAGTGCAAAACAGAACGTTTACGCACGGTTGGGTAGAGCTTACAATCAGTAAGAAAATAAAGCATACATGAATGTGCAAAGCCATTTTTATTTATTATTAAACTCTTTCGAATCACTATAAGTTTTTTGCGTAACTATTAACTCGTTAATTGTCGATTCGGAATAGGCCGGGAACGCTAAGGCAGTAGTGTCGTGGCGAACTGAGGGTCGAAGGATCCGCTGGTTTGTTGAATCCCGCCCTCCGGCATGAATGTTTTGTGGTCGCCCTTCTTCATCATCGTCATTCATCATTATCCTATCCATGCATTAAAGGAGATTATGATACATCTGGGCGAGCAGGAGGCCCCTTGCCTAAATATTTGATGTGCTGTTGGCTAATTAAAAAAAACTCATAATTAATAACCCCCTCGCTAGCTTGTTAAGACATATTGTATTATGAAAACTCGTTGTGGGGGACTTATTTTTGGATGTAAACACCAATTACCAATCTGATAGTAAGTTTTTTTTTCTTGCAAGGGTTTAAATGACTAAATTAGTGATATGCAGGACTGGCTTCTGCTTCCAGGCACTGAACATAGTTTTTACCATTCGATCAAGCTCTTGAGGACTCTCGGCTTTTGCTTACTCCCACGCAGGTGCAAGACCACCGCAGGAGAAGCGTTCAGATGCGCCGAGAACCGCAACGCTTTCACTCGATCGTCGAATATATGGCGCTCGGAGGAATCACCCTGTCAGCTTTATTGATTAATGTGAATTGATGGAGGTTTATCGCCATGTCAACTATTCAGGTTATTAGTCCGTCCATGTAATTGAATTGTGATGTCCGAAGGGGGTATTTCCGGCGCCAATCTACTTGCCTGCTTGTGGGGAATTTTCCCTCCTCCACGCTTCTCCCAGCCATCACCCGCACAGCACGTGACAAGCTTAAGCTTCAGTCGAATTGCCTGTGTCTAGGGGTTGAATTCCAGTCTCCAGGATGCTGTGAACTAGTTACCGTTTCTTACGATCAATGCGAGGTGAATGCCGGAGAAGTATCCCATTTCCAATTTATTTTCTTCCTTTTCCGCTTATCTCGTACTCTTTCCCTAACACTTGCCTGTACTGCAACGCCGTCGCATACCGAAAGAGTAATCTGCAAGCTTAGATCTTGTCCGGCTTGGGGCGGTGCCATCTGTGGAGAAGCATCCAGTAAGTCGACGTGTACGTCGGCGGCGGACCCTCAAGCAAAGGATCGTATCCTCCGCCACCTTGCCCGGGCAAACATCATGAAGTGACCCCGTAGCAGTTCCTCGCGCCCGGTAACCCATTCACAAAGAGGAAGCCTTCGGCGCGCCGCTGGCGCGCGCGCGTTGGCCCGCAGGGCGCACCGGGCCGTGCTGCACCTGCTGGTGAATGGCGCGCGCCAACGTGACCTCGCCAAGACGGAGCTGGGCTTCACGAATTATCCGCTGCAGCTGCCGCCGTACCACGACTACAGCGGGGCGCTGCGTTGGCCTGCTGGTGGCAAGGGCGCGACGTGCACGCGCGGCACGCGCGGGCGCAAGACGGCGCTGCACTTCGCCGCCGGAGAGCGGCAACGGCGCCGCGTGGTGCGGCTCCGCGCCGGCGGTGAGTGGCACGGTGGCTCTTGGGCAATGGCGCTTCGGTGGCAGTGCGCGTGTCGCGAAACGGCGGGAAATTTAAAACGCAGTCTCGTACGCGTACCTATCACCTCGTGACAATTCATGGAACATATACGGAGAGCATTTCTTTCTAAATATTACGGTCTTTAACACTTTCATGCGTGTTGTGCTTCTTGTAGCCAGTTTGCGTCAAATATTAGAGGGAATTTTAATGCAGCCTGATACCATAACCTAGGCCACAACGTTACAAGACATTGAAACTGAATGATGAAGCGTTCTTTTTAAAATGCTGGCAGTCTTGAACACTTCATCGTGTTGAGCTTAGGTACTAGTTTTGTTGGGGTCACACAATATTTATCGGAAAATTTAAATGCAGCCCGATACTAAAAATTAATACATAGTTACAATTCATTAGACATGTATGAATCTTTCTTCTAAACATTACATCTTTAACAACCTTCATCGTGTTGAGCTTCTGGTACGAAGTTTGCGTCACAAATATTGGCGGGAATTTTAAATACAACAAGATAACATAAATATCAATTAGTTACAAAGAATATTGAAATATGATTGATGAAGCATTTATCTAAAAAAACGATCTTGCTTTCTTTAACATTTCATTGTGTTTTTGTGGTTTACTGTTGACACTGTCACTTTGTACACTTTCACAATATTTCTCACATTTCTCTCTCTCTCTCTCTCTCTCCTCTCTTTCTCTCTTCTCTCTCTCTCTCTCTCGCTTGCAAACATGATGGCCAGCGTCTGGTCCTGGCATGTTTACAAACGAAGTGCCCTACTGTGGTCACGTTGGTTTTTGTCAAGTGGTGGTGCGCAAAGAAACTGAGCAAACGTGGTGCGCCGGAGTTAACTCGCCCATCTTTTTCCGCCAAGGCGTAAGACATGTGATGCCAAGGTCGATGCCGCCAGCAGGAGACCGTGGCACGGATAGCAAGACGAAATCAGGCGTTCTACGTAGTAAATACCGTCGCCACATGAGAGCAGTAGCTGTCCTACCTCTAATGATAAATAATAGGTAAAGGTTTATTCCTTTTCAATTTTTATTGAATCATATTGCTTCTGGTATGAACAACAATTGATTAATGTGACACTTAAAGATTCAGTTAAAATTAACTGAAAGTATCCAGAATTTACTTTTTAAAATTTCTTTCTAAATAATCAAAATCCTATACCGTGAGTTTTCACAGTAGACCATTACCATTCTGTTCATTCACGAGAACATACATTTGCGTTTAATATACAAAAGAATATTTTAAAATTACATAATCCTTGTGAAAATAGAACATATCTGAAGTAAGGAACTGTTATTTTTGGCCCATTAACTCAGAAAAAATAATTATTTGATCTCTAATAGCATATAGAATATCAAATGTTCAAAAGAAAACAAAATAACATATTCTTGGATTTTTGTTCAGGGAGACAGCTACTTCGCCATGAACGGCTTTTACGCGTTACACTAGCAAATACGTTAAGTTGGAATGTTAGATATATAAATTTAAGGAAAATTTGTTGTTTTTTTGTTTTAAATTTTTTCTTACATTTGAACATTACTGAAAACGCTGTAGTAAATTTTGATATTTTTTCACCATTTTCTATGCAGTATCAATTGACTTCACAAAAACAAGAATTCTGTTACACCTATGCCCCCCCCCTTAATTTAGCAAAGCAGCATGTGTCAACGTCGGCGGTCTGACTTTTCCTTTTTCTTCTCCGTACGTTACATACTGAGTAATTGAACATTTTTTTGAAAATTTAGTTTTTGCATTAATTATTGCGTGCAATTTGTGCAATATTAAAAATTAAAAAAAACAAGAGTTTTCTTAAAACAGCTTGAATTTTTGGTAAAGGAAATGGAAAATTAGTAAACGTCGTATTACTGTTATTTAATTTTCCTGAAATTATATTTTCGTTTGTACAGGTTAGGAAACGAAAAATTAAGATAATATTAAACATTTACTTAGGCGACGAAGATGCAGCTGCAAGAGTAGTGGGCAAGTCGCGAGTGCTGCCGCGAGAGCGAAAGACGAATAGAAAACTAATAGGTTAAGCGCGTAGCATTGTGTAGCGCACTAGTTTCATTCTGTGTAATCAAAGCTCGTGGTTGAAACGCACCCGAAGCCGTTCACGCTTGCCGCCGCGTGCGCAGGCCGCGAGCTGATGGCCAAGGACAACAGGGCGGGAACGCCGCACGCGCTGGCGCGGACGGCTCGCTTGGCCCGGCCTGCTGCGCGGTGTGCGCGCGGCCGCCGCCCGCCAGCCGCCTCCCTGCTGCAATCAAGCCGCACGCGCAGTACCTCGTGTGCGACCTCACCTGCCACTCGGCCATTCGCCTCTGACCGCGCGCCGCCCACGTGTTTTTCCTTTTTTTTCTGCTAGCGATCTTGTTCTGTTTTTGTGCCGACGCTTTATGCGGAAATATACTATTACGGTAGCGGTGTCCGTGTTCACAGCTTTCCCACCTACCTTTTCGTTTCTTTCTACTCCGGATGCGTCATTCCTTCTGGAAAAGTACCAGTTGTTCGGGGCAGTATGAGCAATAAATATGAAGATTGATTTGTTTGCTAGTGATGCCCCATGATTCCTTCGGTTGATTTTCGCATTGCAGCGTGGGCTTCCAAGTTCTTGCCCTCGTTCTTTAATAATACTCGCAATAATATTTAACACGTATCCTTTATACATTTACTGTGTGCTTTTCTTTCCTCTTATTTTAAACTTCATATATTAATATATATTTATTCTGATTATTTTTGTCTTGGAAATGAACGTCGACATGGCCTCGAAATGTAGCATGTTAAAATGAAATAAGCCTAGAACTTAAAATGATTTTTTTAAAAGTATCATATATCATAAACTCCATTTCAAACGCAAATAAGTATTGATTACAGTCTTTTATTTTATAGATTACTGGTCCGTTACTTTATGCTGTGGGAAATGGAGAGCATACGACGTGCAATACCATATTCTTAGAGGTAACTTTATCCGACCTATTATTTAAGGTATTATACATCGATATTTATGTAGATTCACATCGGTACTTTTGGGGAGAATCTATTGTGAATTTACAGCTGAAATGGCTGAAAGTTCACAACTACTGACATTCCCCGCAGCGTTGCTGACCAGGCAGGTCCTGAGTGTCTAGTCTCGACGGTGGAGGATTGTCCATAGTAATCTAGCTATGTCGAATTCTGCTCTGTTGGCTGGAAAAGAATTTTAGTGGTTGGGAATTTCGCACTTGGTACATTTACGTTCTCGATTGATCTTCAGACAATTGCGGTTAGTGTAGGGCTTGGTGAGTTTTGGTGTGAGAAAGGAGAGAGTGGAGAACAACCGAAGGAAATGGAAATATCGCGTGCGGCCCATGGACCGTTTAATAGAGTACTGCTACGACATTCGCTGGAGATTATTCGCGAAATCACAGAGAACTCCGACAGATCAGCGGCCTCTAGAATTCTCAATCCAGATAGCGTCCCAAATCTCCTAATCTAAATAAGCTAGGGATAATTTTAAAGTTGAAAATTACGCCACCTTCCAGAATTCAAACCCCTACAATTCTCCATCAGAAAGCGAACTTTGCGGGCTTTGAGCTAACTCACCCCTGCCCACATTATCTATTTTGATTAAATTTTCCCATCCTATGTTTCTATGAAGCAAATGTTAAATGTTTATACAGCAAAACGTTGAAGACGTTTAAAGTTTTGACTTGTTATGAATTATTCCAAGTAGTAGAAATTTGTAACTAGTTTTTTTTTTAACTGTTGGTATAGATAGTTCTAAATGGACTCTACGAAATGATATTAAAGCCATGTTTTACAGAAAGAGTTGTGCCATTCTGTACCCTACTAAGTTCGATGGTTTTTCAATTTGGCTATTCAATGTTCTCTTTGTTTTGTAATGGACGGTCGCACGTGTCAGGTGCCGACGCGTATTTAACAAAATTATGTTGGGGTGATAAACGCTGCGGCGAAAGAACGCCCTCGAAACGGCAGTTTTTCTGTACCATTGCCGATGCGCTTCGGAGGCGTCGGGAACGCTGAGAAATCCAGCCCTTTTGTCCCTTGGACATCCTAACGCAAGGCCGCCATCCGCGGTGACTCATGGAGAATACGTACGCCGTTCCCTTCGAGCCAGCAACGTCGCCGCTTACGCCCTCGCTTCTCGAATTTGATTGACGTTCGCGGTTTCGCCAGAATTTGAAAGACGCGGGCGTCCGTTAACGATGGACACGCGGAGCCGACGAGGAGATTGAGTCTTCTGCATTTCCGATTACCGATCAGGTAGCATCAGGATGGTTGGTGGCTTGCCGAGGGGGGTCGTGTTGTTTCAAACAACACGGGGGGACGCAAGCGATGCACTCCGCTGCCACCCGCCACTCGAATGCCTTTGCACCATCGCCAACATCTCATGCCGTCTCTGGGGGACGCTGGTGGGACAATCGCAACTGGGGCCGTGACTGTAAGTGCCCGACGCGACACAGAGTGACTGTAAGTGCCGAGCCGCGATGCCAAGACGCGATTAACGCAGCCGCGATTCGTATCGCCAGTGCCCGGACCAGCGCTGTTGACTCCAGTTTTTTAACAAATATCAGGCAAATAAATCCTAGTTAGCTAAAATACAGGATGAATCACAACAACATTACACCTTTCAAAGCATATACATGTTTATGACGATAAACTTACACAATTGTTACAAGTGTCAGTTTGTTGTTGTAGGCCTCATGATTGACGTAATACCACAGAACAACATTTAGTCACCAGGAGACCAGTATAGTTTCATTGTTGAAATGGCTAAGAAGTGAGCTAGCTGTGAGCTTTGAATTCACAAAACCAAAGTCTTCCTGCAACTACAGTTCAGCGTAAAGTTCGTACCAAATACTCGAATAGAACCTCGAAAATAGCCTACAATTTGCTGTTGGTCGAAGTGCTTTATTGAAACTGGTTGTTCTGTTTAGACATGTAAATTACCAGATACCCGCATGTTGTTGATGCTGTCGTCGAATAGGTGAGGGAAAGATCTGCCTAACAGTTTAACAGAAAAGAACGCGAATGTGGCGTCTCGCCGAGACTGATATTCCACAAAAGGTTGTATGTCGAACACTAATTTGAGGTGATGAAATAATTATTAAACTTCCGACTGGTCTATTACAAAATGGCGCGTGAAACCGACGACGAGAGGGTACTTAACAAGTTCGGCGCCGAGAGGCCCCGATTAGTCACACCCCTCCGCTAACTATTCTTTGTCCACTAGAGTAGGCGGCAAAGCACGGAAGCGCTTGGGGTCGCTCGCCTGGGAAAGCACCAACCACCACTCTCGAACTCGCATACCGCATCGATCATTACGGGAAGAGTAATTTACACGAGAAATTTGAATTTTTTAAATAAGTTTATTCTATTAAATTTAATGAAAGTAATTTTTGCATGATTTATCCCATCAAGAAATCCTTTTTTCAGTCTATTATGCATTATTTTAATTTAATTTACATTTTATAAAGTTTGGTTCAATTTTTAGTCGATTGAATAGGACTTTATTTTGTCGGATAAAATATAGGAATAAAAAACATAATCGCATTGAGGGAGTAACAATTTTTTTTAAATTTTAGATTGCGCTCCAGTTCGGATTGAATGTTTTATTTAATTCCTGTTGTATATAAGACCATATTTACGTATATAATGTTACAGAATATCACTTATATAGGTTTCATCTTTATATAATATATAATGTATTAATATTATAACCACTTGAATGTGTATGCAACTATAGAAGTTAATTTTAGGAATACAATTAAAAATGTATTAATATGCAGTATATATATAGTAATTATTAAATATAAGCGTATATATTAATAAATATATATTGTACCCTTCGTAAAAAAATATTTATTGTGAATGCAAGCATAATAAATTAATTCTTTCTTCCTTACCGTTGTTTATCGACCGTTTGTAATCATAGATTTGGAATTCTTAAGGGCCAAAAAAAGGGAAAAAAATAGTAGGTAATGTCTGTTTCTATGGCGTTGACAGGTTTGTATTATTGCACGTTGGGTGTTATGGCGATTAATGCTTATTTTTAGAATTATAAGTGTTTTGTTGTTTAAAATATATTTTTGTTGCATTGGTATTAGATTTTTTGTTTTTAATAGGTTAATATGTGTATGTCCAAGTTCATTGAAATCATAGATTTGCTTATTCATTTGTTGTTCATATAGGCATGGTTTGGTAGGTATAATGGTTTTAATTCTTGAGGTTTTTGGGTTGTTATGTGATAATAATCGGCGCATGGATAGTGTTGCTTACTGGTTTATTTTTAATAATATTGTTTATAGATTTGTTAGTGCGTCGTAGAAGTATATTATATAAGGGATTAATAATTGATTATTAATATTAATAATTAAATATGTTTTAATAGCATTATGATGATTTTTACTTAGATCATCTAATATGACAGCTCCTCCTTCTTTGAATTTATTGGCAGAAATTAGATTGATTAAATGGTTAATTGTGGATATTGATTAAGAATGTTTTTAATTGCTTTGATATCTTTTTGGACACTGCTTTAGATTGTATTTCTTTTCTTACAGTCAAAATAGATGGGGTTTTTCGGCGTTCATTTAGTTATGTTGTGGGTATCTTTCATTAATATTTATTATTATTTTTTACTTTATTACGGTTTAAGTATTATAATTTTGCGTCGGGATTTTTTGTGGATGTAGTGTTCATTAGAGGAATAAGAATGTTGATTTGTGAATCAAAGGTATATAATAGATGTGTATATTAGGCCAATATTATTATAATTTTATTTGAAATTATCTTATTTTATTTTTATATATCAATAATAATTATTTTTCTGGGTTAGTTTGATTGTGTGGAGTGAGATATTAATTTTTTTTTGATTATAATATTGTATTTATCAATTCTTGTAATATTGTTATTAGAATTATTTTGGATTATAAATCTTTATTGTTTAAGATATTTATCTTAACATTTCGTCTTCAGTAATTATTATTAAAGATTGTTAATATAATTGATGTAGATTTTAGATTCGGTTTATTATTTAAGTATAATAGTTTTGTATTATCTCTTGTAATGTTTTATTTATTGGTCCTAATTTAATAGGAATTGTATTTGGATGAAGATGTTTTGGGATTAGTTATTTAATTGTCTAGTAATTATTATCAAAATGTAAAATCTTTATAATGTTGGTATGATTTACAGCTTTTCAAATCGTATTTGGTAATGTTGCTTTGGTGTTGTCAATAGCTGTAATTAATAAGATATGGTAGATGGAATAAGAGGGATATATTGATAGTTTTGGGCTTGGATGTTGCAAAGCGGTATTTGATTTTTTTGATTATTTGAAGTGCTCTGACTAAGAGAGCTCAATTCCGTTTTCTCCTTTGATTTGCAGCTATGGGGCTGCTCCTACACAATGTATCTGCTTGGTTTATTC
>BOPP01000221.1:886466-913971 GCA_017312745.1 Gryllus bimaculatus | reverse complement strand
ACCTAGCACAACTATCTTGCATTAAATATCTAGGATTTCATATGGACAAACGGCTTACATGGAGGAAGCATATAACTGCAAAGAAGAAAGAAGCACAAATCAGATTCTCCCAATTATCAAAGCTCATCAACCGCCACTCAAACCTTTCTTTAGACAACAAAGTACTCCTCTACAAATCAATAATCTGGCCTATTTGGAGCTACGGAATTCAACTCTGGGGATCCGCTAGCAAGTCAAACATTGAAATACTCAGAAGATTCGAATCAAAATGCATTAGAAGACTAGCCAATGCACCGTGGTACGTAACGAATGAAACACTACGTCGAGACCTCAAGATACCCATAATATATGAAGAAATCACTCAGCATAGCACCACCTACCAAGAGCGGTTAACCAAACATCCAAATCCATCAGCCATCAATCTATTGGATAATAGCGAGGAAGTACACCGACTGAAAAGATACCATATTCTGGAATTACCATTCCGCTTCAAACAACCACATGACGATGTACTCTAGCTTAAATTAATGCATAATTAACACATTTACTGAATGTTTGTTAAGAAAGCAGATTGTAAATAAACAGAATAATAAAAAAAATATATATTACAGAACTATTAGACGAGTGGATGGAGCAAGCGGGAACAATACCCTGTCAGTCTACTGCAGCATGCAAATTGTTTAACATCATATCGATAGTACAAACACCCATGTTTAGCAACGCTTGTGTTTCAAAATTGAAGTGGCACGAAACCGAAGTAAACAATAATGTTTTCAGGGGCTGTGTGGAGGACGTAGTGATGCAAAGTTGCCATACTCGCATTGGTTATAGTGTTCAGATTAGGCAGGGATGATGTGAAGGATAATCCCCGTACAGGACGACCCCACGTGCAGAACGTTTGCGCCGCTAGCGATGGGAGATTCTGTAACATCGACTTTATTCACCCGATATGAGCCTCAGTGATTATGATCTCTTCGGCAAAATAAGGAACCACTGCAAAGAACAGGGTACAATACCAGAGAAGAAATTATCCATGCTATAGAGTGGTCAATATGGGACATCAATACATATAGACGCACATATGGAGTACGAACCCTTCCTAACATTTGGCAAATGGCCATTAATAACTGAGCCGATTATATTGAAGGTGTGTAACTGTAAATACCTCTCTCAATAAGGTCATTTTAGAGAAACTTCTCATTAATTGTTATCAAACCCTTGTATACCCGTTAATTCCGTGAAACATCGTTGATTATCACTATATTAAGTGAAGTAGGTGTGCAATTGAAATATCACTCCTACCTTTCAGAATTTAGAAAAAGGATCAAATTCGTATAATTAAGATACTATACCACAGACGTGGCCAAAGTATTTCCAGTCGGCCATGATACAATGAACGAAAATGTTCAATACAGATTACGTACCTACATGAACTATATATAAACACTGAATGTATAAAAAATTGCTGAAGTAAACATTGGGTAACGCACGAGTTAAGTTCACAGCAAGCTCTGTTGAGTTGCCTAGTTATTTCCATTTTGAGTAACTTTTTCGGATCTCAGTTCAGCTAAATCATATTTTAAAATTGACTTCCTTTGTTTCACTTGAAGGTTCAAACATTCCTTCTTTGTAATTCGGAGATCTTTATCAGAACAATACAAAAATAGCTCAGATAGCATGTTCCAAAAAGGGCATTGACAATGTTTGCCATTAACTTTCTCAAAGGACATATTTGTCCGGCAAGAAGAAATAAACATAAAAAAAAATATTTTCGACGCGATCGGTGTTTCCAGAAGGGCTCAAAGTTCATAAATTAGCCATTAAAAGGGCTAATTTTAATTCATTAACATTCACTTATTTATTTACACGGATTTATGGGTATCAAATATATTACTCCATTGATAAATAACAGATTAGTAATTATTCCTGCAAATCTTTGGCCATAAATGAACTGATAACGTATACCGAAGGAAGACTGTCGTTCTTCTTAATAAATGATAGAGAAACAGTTCTTTGAAATTTGCAGTTAGCGGTTAAGCGTTACGAAGTCACTAGTTTTTCAGATTGTCCTTAATACTCATTTTCCATAAGCTCACATTTTAAAATTATTTTTGGTTAATAATGTCGTGGATTTTCAAGAATTTTTCTTACTTCAAATTAACTTATTGAATTGATTTTGAATAGTAATAGGTTATAGCAAAACGTTATGTCCAACACCACTCTGTCAAACACGAAAATGCCGCATTACCAATGTCAGCTATAAAGTCAGCCTGAATATTCGCGAGTCGCGAGGAAAGGTGTAGAATGTGCTGGTTGTGTCGAGACGAGCGCCGGCCAGTTATAAATTCGCCGCGAGTGAATAGTTAGTGAATAGTCAGTCTGTAAGACGTTAGTCAGTCAATGTAAGTCAGTGTAAGTAGTAGTCGGAAGTAAGCAGCTGCGAATCAGTTAGTGTATGTGATCGGTGACTAAGCAGTCAGTCCGTCAGTGTCTGAACTGGAAGCTGTGCTGTAAAGTGTGCAATGCGGTGAACAGTGGTGCAGTGGGTGAACAGCAATCAGCAGTGTGAAGTCTGCAGTGGAAGCTGAGCTGTGAAGTGTGCGTCGCGGTAAACAGCAGTGCAGTGGACCCTGGTCTGCGCAGTGAATTGTGGTCAGCGCAGTGGCCCGTGGACAGTGCATCGGACTGGGTGATACTGTAAAAGAAGTGAACTGTGTAAATAAATAATCAAGAGAACGAAGTTGTGTGTAAAGAAAATAATCAAGTGAAGAGCAAAATAACTGTGTAGTATACCTGTAAATAGATCAACCAGTTTTAGTGTATAACTGCGTACGAATAAACGTTTTTGTTAAATTATACCTGTGTGGTTTTAATTCACCACCGAGAAACGCTATAATATTTTGTCGCTAACGCGTGCTATAGAGTTTGACGTTTGACGCGTTTGCGAAATGAACGATTCAGTCGCCGCCTGCCTGCGCAGGACCCGTGCCCGGGGCCGTGTCGCGAGCCGGCCAAGCCCCACTGCTCGTGCATGCGGCGCTTCCAGGCGCTCTGCAGAAAGCTGCTGAGGGCGTCGCGCGACGGCCGCCCCACCTACGTGCGCTACCTGCTGGACGCCGGCGCCGACGTCAACTACGCGTCGGCCAGCGGGTGGACGCCCCTGCACCGCGCCGCCAGCAGGTACAGCCACCCCCCCACCCCCTCGCGAGGGGGGAACGACGTTTTCTTCTACGGTCGAATACTGTGCTACGCGTGCTTCAAGTCAGTCTTTGCTTAAAAACGTTTGAACAACGTGTCGTCGTGGCGCGTAAAAGACTGTTTTCAAGGTGACATTACAGTGCAAAACAGACGTTTACGCACGTTGGGTAGCTTACAAATCAAGTAAGAAAATAAAGCATACATGAATGGCAAAGCCATTTTTATTTTATTATTAAACTCTTTCGAATCATTATTAAGATTTGGTAACTATTAACTCGTAATTGTCGATTCGGATAGCCGGGAACGCTAAGGCAGTAGTGTCGTGGCGAACTGAGGTCGAAGGATCGCTGGTTCGAATCCCGCCTCCGGCATGAATGTATTTGTGGTCGTCCCTTCTTTATCATCATCATCTTCCTTTCCCTACATTACAGGAGGATTAATGATACTTTGCGCGAGCAGTAGGCCCTTGCCCATTATTTGATGTGCAGTTGGCTAATTAAAAGAAACTCATTATTATTAACTCGTAGCTTTAAACACATATTATTATGAAACTCGTGATTCTTTTGGATGTACGTCAATTTACCAACTGATAGTAAGTTTTTTTTCTTGCAAGGGTTTAAAATGATTGAAATGAAAATTCGTGATATGCAGGACTGCTTCTGCTTCCCCAGGCACTGAACATAGTTTTTTACCCATTTCAGATCAGGCTCTTGAGACTCTTCGGCTTTTGCTTACTCCCACGCAGGTGCCCAAAGACACCGCGCGTTCAGATGCGCTGGAACGCAACGCTTCACTCGATCGTCGAATATATTGGCGCTCGGAAGAACCACCCTGTCAGCTTTTATTGATTAATTGATTGATTGAGGTTTATCGCCATGTCAACTATTCAGGTTATTAGTCCCGACCATGTAATAAATTGTGATGCCGAAGGTGGGATCCGGCGCCAATCTACTTGCCTGCTTGTGGGGAATTTTCCTCCTCCACGCTTCTTGCCCAGCCAGTCACCGCCACAGCCGTGACAAGCTCTAAGCTCAGTCGAATTGAGCCTGTGTCTAGGGGTGAATTCCAGTCTCCAGGTGCTGTGACTAGTTACCGTTTCTACGATCAATGCGAGGTGAATGCCGGAAGAAAGTATCCCATCCAATTTTTTCTTCCTTTTCCTTATCTCGTACTCTTCCCTAACACTTGCCTGTACTGCACTCCGTCGCATACCGAAAGAGTAATCTGAAGCTTAGATCTTGTCCCGGCTGGGGCGGTGCCCATCTGTGGAGAAGCAATCCAGTAAGTCGACGTGTACGTCGGCGGCGGACCTCAAGCAAGGATCGTATACCTCCGCCACCTCCCGGGACAAAGCATTGCAACTGACGCCCGTAGCAGTTCCTCGCGCCCGTAACCCACTCAATAACAGGAAGCCTCGGCGCGCGCGCGCGCGCGCGTTGGCCCGCAGGGCGCACCCGGGCGTGCTGCACCTGCTGGTGAAGCGCGGCGCCAACGTGCTGGCCAAGACGGAGCTAGGCTTCACGCCGCTGCAGCTGGCCGCCTACCACGACTACAGCGGGCGCTGCGTGGCGCTGCTGGTGGACAAGGGCGCCGACGTGCACGCGCGCACGCGCGGCGGCAAGACGGCGCTGCACTTCGCCGCCGAGAGCGGCAACGGCGCCGCCGTGCGTGCGCTCCGCGCCGCGGGTGAGGGCACGTGGGCTCTTGGGCCAATGGGCGCTTCGGGTGGCAGTGCGCGCGTCGCGAAACGGGCGGGAAATTTAAACGCAGCCTCGTACCGTACCTATCACCTCGTTACAATTCATTGGAACATATACGGAGCATTTCTTTCAAAATATTACGTCTTTAACACCTTCATCGTGTTGAGCATCTGGTACTAGTTTGCGTCAAAATATTAGAGGGAATTTTTAATGCAGCCTGATACCATAACTAGCACCACGTTACAAGACACTGAAACCGAATGATGAAGCATTCTTTTTAGAAATGTTGCATCTTGAACACCTTCATCGTGTTGAGCTTTAGGTACTAGTTTGTGTCACAATATTATCGGGAAATTTAAATGCAGCCCGATACTAAAATTATCACATAGTTACAATTCATTAGAACATGTATGAATCATTTCTTCTAAACATTACATCTTTAACACCTTCATCGTGTTGAGCTTCTGGTACGAGTTTGCGTCACAATATTGGCGGGAATTTTAAATACAACAAGATAACATAAATATCAATTAGTTACAAGATATTGAAATAGATTGATGAAGCATTTTTCTAAAAAACGATATTGCATCTTTAACAATTTCATTGTGTTTTTGTTGGTTACTGTTGAACATTGTCACTTTGTACCACTTTCAAAATATTTCTCAACATTTCTCTCTCTCTCTCTCTCTCTCTCTCTCTCTCTCTCCTTGCAACATGATGGCCAGCGTCTGGTCTGGCTTTTAAAACGAAGTGCCCGTACTGTGGTCACGTGGTTTGTGTCAAGTGGTGGTGCGCAGAACGAGCAAAACGTGGTGCGCCGGAGTAACTCACCCATCTTTTTCCTCCAAGGCTGAAAGACAGTGATGCCAAGGTCGATGCCGCCAACAGGAGACCCTGGCACGGATAGCAAGACGAAATCAGCGGTTCTACGTAGTTAAATACCTCGCCACACGAGAGCAGTAGCTGTCTATCTCTAATGATAAATAATAGTAAAGTTTTATCCTTTTCAATTTTTATTGAATCATATGCTCTGTAATGAACAACAATTGTTAATGTGACACTTAAAGATTCAGTTAAATTAACTGAAATATCCAGAATATACTTTTTAAATTTCTTTCTAAATAATCAAATCCTACCCGTGAGTTTTCACAGTACCATTACCATTCTAGTTCATTCACGAGACCATACATTTGCGTTTAATATACAAAAAGAATTATTTAAATTACATAATCTTGTGAAAATAAAATGTCTGAAGTAAGGAACTTTATTTTGGCCAATTAACTACAGAAAAAATAATTATTTGATCTCTAATAGCATATAGATATCAAATGTTCAAAAGAAAACAAAATAAACAATATTCTTGATTTTTGTTCAGGGAGACAGCTACTCGCCATGAACGCTTTTACGCGTTACACATGAAATACGATTAAGTTGGATGTAGATATATAAATTTAAGAAAATTTGTTGTTTTTTTTTTAAATTTTTCTTACATTTGAACATTAACTGAAACGCTGTAGTAAATTTGATATTTTTTCACCATTTTCGTATCAGTATCAATGACTCACAAAACAAGAATTCTGTTTACACCATGCCCCCCCCCCTTAATTTAGCAAAGAAGCATGTGTCACGTCGGCGGTCTGACTTTTCCTTTTTTCTTCCCGTTACGTACATACTGAGTAATTGAACATTTTTTGAAAATTTTAGTTTTTGCATAATATTGCGTGCAATTTGTGCAATATTAAAAAATTAAAAAAACAAGGTTTTCTTAAAAAAGCTTGACTTTTTGAAAGGAAATGGAAAATTAGTACGTCGTATTACTGTTATTTAATTTTCTGAAAATTATATTTTCGTTGTACAGTTAGGAAACTGAAAAATTAAGATAATATAAAACAATTTACTTTAGGCGACGATAGATGGCAGCTGGCAAGAGTATGTGGCAACTCCGAGTAGCTGCCCGAGAGCAAAGACGATAGAAAACTAATAGGGTTAAGCGCGTAGCATTCTGTAGCGCCACTAGTTTATTCTGTGTAATCAAAACCTGTGGTTGAACGCACCCGAAGCCGTTTCGCGCTTGCCGCTGCGTGCGCAGGCGCGAGCTTGATGGCCAAGGACAACGAGGGGCGGACACCGCACGCGCTGGCGCGGACGGCCTCGCTGCGCCGCCTGCTGCGCGTGTGTGCGCGCCGCCGCCGCCAGCCGCCCTCCCTGTGCATCAAGGCGCACGCGCAGTCCTCGCTGTGCGACCTCACCTGCCACTCGGCCTTCGGCCTCTGACCGCGGCCGCGCCACGTGTTTTTCCTTTTTTTTCTGCTAGCGATCTTGTTCTGTTTTGTGTGCCGACGCTTATGCGGAAATATACTATTACGGTAGCGGTCCGTGATTTCACAGCTTTCCCACCTACTTTTCGTTTCTTTCTACTCCGGATGAGTCATTCCTTCTGGAAAAGTACCAGTGTTCGGGGCAGTACGAGCAATAAATATGAAGATTGATTTGTTGCATTGTGCCCCATGATTCCTTCGGTGATTTCGCATTGCACGTGGCTTCACAAGTTTCTTGCCCTCGTCTTTAATAATACTCGCAATAATATTTACACGTATCCTTTATACATTTACTGTGGTCTTTCTATTCCTCTTATTTTAACTTCATATATTTACATTATATATTTATTCTGATTATTTTAGTCTTGAAAATGAAACTCGACATGGCCTCGAAATGTTGGCATGTTAAAATGAAATAGCCTAGGAACTTAAAATGCATTTTTTTAAAAGTATCATATATCCATAAACTCCATTCCAAACGCAAATAAGTATTGGATTACAGTCTTTATTTTATAGATTACTGTCCGTTACTTTATGCTGTGGGAAATGCAGAGTATACGACGTGCAATACCCATATTCTTAGAGGTACTTTATCCGACGTATTATTTAAAGGTATTATACCGATATTTATGTAGATTCACATCGGTATTTTGGGGGAAATCTATTGTGAATTTACAGCTGAGATGGCTGAAAGTCACAACTACTGACACCGCAGCGTTTCTGACCAGCAGGTCCTGAGTGTCTAGTCTCGACGGTGGAGGATTGTCCATAGTATTCTAGCTATGTCGAATTCTGCTGTTGGCTGGAAAAGAATTTTAGTGGTTGGGATTTCTGCACTGTACATTTAAGTTCTCGATTGATCTTCAGACAATTGCGGTTGTGTAGGGCTGGTGAGTTTGTGTGAGAAAGGAGAGAGATGGAGACAAAGAAGGAAATGGAAATATCGCGTGCGGCCCATGGACCGTTTAATAGAGTACTGCTACGACATTCGCTTGGAGATTATTGCGAAATCACAGAGAACTTCCGATCAAATCAGCCGGCCTCTAGAATTCTCATCCAGATAGCGTCCCAAATCGTCCTATCTAAAATAAGCTAGTGTTGAAAATTACGCCACCTCAGAATTCAAACCCTACAATCTCCCATCAGATAGCGACTTTGCGGGCTTTGAGCTAACTCACCCCAGCCCAACATTATCTAATTTGATTAAATTTTCCCATCCATTTTTATGAAGCAAATGTTAAATGTTTATACAGCAAACGTTGAAGACGTTTTAAAAGTTTTGACTTGTTATGAATTATTCCAAAGTAGTAGAAATTTGTAACTAGTTTTTTTTAACTGGTGGTATAGATAGTTCTAAATGGACTCTACGAAATGATATAAACGCCATGTTTTACAGGAAAGAGTGTGCCATTCTGTAACCCTACTAGTTTCGATTGTTTTTCAATTTGGCTATTCAATGTTCTCTTTGTTTTGTAATGGAACGGTCGCACGTGTCAGGTGCCGACGCGTATTTAACAAAATTATGTTGGGTATAACGCTGCGGCGAAAGACGCCTCGAAACGTGCAGTTTTTCTGTACCTGCATGCGCTTTCGGAGCGTCGGGAACGCTGAGAAATCCAGCCCTTTTGTCTTGGCACATCCTACGCAAGGCCGCATCCGGTGACTCATGGAGAAATACGTACGCCGTTCCCTTCGAGCGAGACGTCGCCGCTACGCCCTCGCTTCTCGGAATTTGATTGACGTTCCGGTTTCGCAGAATTTGACAAGACGCGGGCGTCCGTTAACGATGACACGCGGAGCCGACGAGGAGATTGAGCTCTGCCATTCCGATTCCGATCAGGGTAGCATCCAGGATGGTTGGTGGGCCTTGCCGAGGGGGGGTCGTGTTGTTTCAACACACGGGGGGACGCCAGCGGATGCACTGCCGCTGCACCGCCACCCGAATGCCTTGCACCATCGCCACATCTCATGCCGTCTCTGGGGACGCTGGCTGGGAACAATCGCAATGGGCCGTGACTGTAAGTGCCCGACCGCGAGCCCAGAGTGACTGTAAGTGCCCGACCGCGATGCCAAGACGCGATTAACGCAGCCGCGATTCGTATCGCCAGTGCCCGGACCAGCGCTGTTGACTCCAGTTTTTTAACAAATCATCAGGCAAATAAATCCTAGTTGGCTAAAATACAGGATGAATCACAAACAACATTACACCTTTCAAAGCATATACATGTTTATTGAGATAACTTACACAATTGTTACAAGTGTCATTTTGTGGTAGAGGCCTCATGATTGACGTAATACCACAGAACAACATTTAGTCACCAGGAGCACCAGTATAGTTCATTGTTGAAATGGGCTAAGAAGTGAGCTAGCTGTGAGCTTTGAATTCACAAAACAAATTCGGCAACTACAGTTCAGCGTAAAGTTCGTACCAAATACCCGATAGAACCTCGAAAAAGCCTACAATTTACTGTTGGTCGAAGTGCTTTATTGAAACTGGTTGTTCTTTTAGACATGTTAAATTACCAGATAGCCCGCATGTTGTTGATGCTGTCGTCGAACAGGTGAGGGAAAGATTCGCCAACAGTTTAAAGAAAAGAACGCGATGTGCGTCTCGCGAGACTGATATTCCACAAAAGGTTGTATGTCGAACACTAATTTTGATGATGAAATAATTATTAAACTTCCGACTGGTCTATTACAAAATGCGGCGTGAAACCGACGGACGAGAGGGTCTTAACAAGTTCGGCGCCGAGAGGCCCCGATTAGTCACACCCTCCGCCTAACTATTTCTTTGTCCACTAGAGTAGGCGGCAAAGCACGGAGCGCTTGGGGGTCGCTCGCCGGGAAAGCACCAACCCACCCTCTCGAACTCGCATACCCCTCGATCATTACGGGAAGAGTAATTTTACACGAGAAATTTTGAATTTTTAAATAAGTTTAATTCTATTAAATTTAATGAAAGTAATTTTGCATGATTTATCCCATCAAGAAAATCCTTTTTCAGTCATTATTCATTATTTTAATTTAATTTACATTTTATAAAGTTTGGTTCAATTTTTAGTGATTGAATAGGACTTTATTTTGTAGGATAAATATTAGGAATAATAAAACATTAATCCATTTGAGGGAGTACAATTTTTTTAAATTTTAGATTGTCCTCCAGTTCGGATTGATGTTTTATTATTCCGTTGTTATATAAGACCATATTTACATATATAATGTACAGAATATCACTTATATCAGGTTCATCTTTATATATATAAATGTATTAATAATTATAACCACTTGAATGTGTATGCACATAGAAGTTAATTTTAGAATACAATTAAAATGTATTATATGCAGTATATATATATAATTATTAAATATAAGCGTATATATTAATAAATATATATTGTACCCTTCGTAAAAAATATTTATTGTGAATGCAAGCATAATAAATTAATTCTTTTCTTCCTTAGTTGTTTAGACGTTGTATATAGATTTGGAATTCTTTAAGCCAAAAAAGGGAAAAAAATAGTAGGTAATTCTGGTTCTATGGCGTTGACAGGTGTATTATTGACGTTGGGTGGTTATGGATTAATGCTTGTTTTTAGAATTATAGTGTTTTGTTGTTTAAAATATATTTTTGTTGCATTGGTATTAGATTTTTTGTTTTTAATAGGTTTAATATGTGTATGTCAAGTTCATTTGAAATCATGATTTGCTTATTCATTTGTTGTTCATATAGGCATGGTTTTGGGTAGTATAATGGTTTTAAATTCTTGAGGTTTTTGTGGTTGTTATGTGATAATAATCGGGCATGGATAGTGTTCTTCTGGTTTATTTTTTAAATAATATTGTTTATTAGATTTGTTAGTGGTCGTAGAAGTAATATTAATAAGGGAATTAATAATTGATTATTAATATTAATAATTAATATGTTTAATAGCATTATGATGATTTTTACTTAGATCATCTAATATGACAGCTCCTCCTTCTTTGAATTTATTGGCAGAAATTAGATTGATTAAATGGTTATATTGTGGAATTGATTAAGAATGTTTTTAATTGCTTTGATATCTTTTTTGAACCTGCTTATAGATTGTATTTCTTTTCTTACAGTCAAAATAGAATGGGTTTTTCGGGTTCATTTAGTTATGTTGTTGGGTATCTTCATTAATATTTATTATTATTTTTACTTTGATTACGTTTAAGTATTATAATTTTGCGTCGGGTATTTTTTGTGGTGTTAGGTTCATTAGTAGAATAAGAATGTTGATTTGTGGAATCAAAGGTATATAATAGATGTTATATTAGGCAATTAATTATTATAATTTTATTTGAAATTATCTTATTTTATTTTTTATATCAATAATAATGTATTTTTCTGGGTTAGTTGATTGTGTGAGTGAGTATGTAATTTTTTTTGGATTATAATATTGTATTTATCAATTCTTGTAATATTGTTATTAGAATTATTTTTGGATTATAAATCTTTATTGTTTAAGATATTTATCTACATTTCGTCTTCAGTAATTAATTATAAAGATTGTTATATAATTGATGTAGATTTTAATTCGGTTTATTATTTAAGTATAAATATTTGTATTATCTGTAATGTTTTATATTATTTGTCCTAATTTAATTAGAATTGTATTTGGATGAGATGTTTTGGGATTAGTATATTAATGTCTAGTAATTTATTATCAAAATGTAAAATCTTATAATGTTGGTATGATTACAGCTTTATCAAATCGTATTGGTAATGTTGCTTTGGTGTTGTCAATAGCTTGAATAATAAGATATGGTAGATGGAATAAGAGGATATATTGATAGTTTTGGGGCTTGGATGTTGAAATACGGTATTTGATTTTTTGATTATTTGAAGTGCTCTGACTAAGAGAGCTCAAATTCGTTTTTCCTCTTGATTTCAGCTATGGCTGCTCCTACAACTGTATCTGCTTTGGTTTATTCATCAACTTTTGTTACAGCAGGGGTATATTCAATAATTGATTGTATAATATTTATTGGTATTTATATCTGGTTTGGGTGCTAATTTTGAATTTGATTTGAAGCGGATTATTGCTTTATCAGCGTTGAGTCAATTGGGTCTTATAATGAGAACTATTGGATTAGATTATTTATTATTAATTAGGTTTTTTCATTCATTAACTCGTGCATTATTAAGGCTTTATTATTTGTGTGCGGGTATTATTATTCATTGTTTGAATGATCTTCAAGATTTTCATGCAATAGATAGAATTGTAAATCAGATACCTTTGACTGCCTTATGGTGGCTTTTTTGGTTCATACCTTATTTATATTTACTTATATAACTAAATCTTATCCATTATATGGGGCTTTGAATATTGCTTCTGTGATTGATCATGGGTGAAGAGAGGAACTTGGAGGTCAAGGATTATTTATATTTTGATGTTCGATGGGAGTGTGTAATCAAGAAAATCAATTTGATTATTTAAAGTATTATTTATTGAGATTTATGTTTTGAATATTTTTTAGTTATTAATTTACATTGTGGTGGTAATTAGATTTATTTTGACTTAACTGCTTATTATGACTTAACAGCTTAACTGCTTACGACGTAACAGAGTACGACATTGAAGAGGTTAAGGAGATGTTAAATCTTTAGTTAGTTAATTGAAAACAAAGAAGTATGTTATTGTTAATAATATCATTGATTTTATTTTCCAATTAAGGAAATAAGTTGTACGAAAGTGAGCTGCTTACTTTTCTTATTAACGGTTAAATTTCGTTGTTATTTCTATTTTATATAGTTTATAACAAAACGGTATATTTTAATTACACAGAAAATGTTTTAATATTTTACAATAATTGATGATTATATAATCTGTCTGTCAGGTCGAAACTGAATGCATAAATTTGCTTCTTAATTGACATCAATTGCATAATCAGTACTTTTTTAATGCAATCCAAATGTTGCATAATAACTATAATCTCTATTCAGCTCATTGTAGGGCGCCTTGATTTCATTCATGATACAAGCCTAGAAGTAAAATAATAATAAAGAATGTTGATGTCAGTAGTCATTGTAATAGATATGAGGAGAACTAAATAATTATGGCAGGAATAATTCAAGAAAATTCTACATCAAAAATTAGAAAACTAAATGCAATTCCGAAGAATCGTAGAGAGAATGGTAGGTTTGCTGATATTTTTGGGTCGAATCCACATTCGCACTGCGAAATTTCTTTTCGGTTTAATAAGTTTTTTTTGATTTAATTGTTGATAGTAATATTAAAATAAATGATAAAATTAAGATAAATATGATTGATGGAGGTAATTAAAATTACTTATTTTGATAATCAATCCTTTTAATCGGAAGTCAAATATACTAAATAAGTTAACTACTTCATCGGTAGATAGAAATATATAATGATAGTCGTACAATATCTACAAAATGACAGTATCATGCTGCTGCTTCAATTCCAAAGTGATGATTGGCTGAGAAATGGAATATTATGTGTCGTATTATGCATAATGGAAGGAATATTGTACCAATAATAAAGTGAAGTCCATGGAATCCCGTAGCTATGAAGAATGATGATCCGTAAACAGAATCTATAATGGTAAATGGGGCTTCAGTATATTCATATGATTGAAGAATGCTAACGTAAATTCCTAGAATATTTTTTAATAGTAATCATAATGTGGTTTGTCTTTAATTATTTTCCATTAAGATATGACGGGCTCATGAAACTGTAACACCTGATGCAAATAGGATAGCTGTATTTAGGAGAGGAATTTGTGTTGGATTAAATGGTTTAATTCCAATAGGTGGTCAGTTATTCGTAAATAAACATTGGGAGCCAAGTGTCTATGAGAAATTTGCCCAGAAAAATGAAACGAAGAAAAATACTTCTGATACAACAAATTGAACTATTTCTCAGCGTAATTCTGAGTTAAGAATTGATGCATGTATGCCGTGATATGTTCCTTCTCGTGTGATGTCTCGTCATCATTGAATTATAGATAATAAAGTAATTAAGGTTCCGCTTGAAATGATAATAAATTTAAATTGGTGAAATATACTAATTAATCATGCTGCTTTTGTTATAGCTCCAATAGCTCCTGTAATGGATCATGGACTGGTATTTACTATGTGAAATGGTTGATTTTGATGAGTTAAAATTAATTTATTTCTCTTGAATATAATGTAGTTAGTACGGAAAATACATAATATTTAATAACTGAGACTGATAACTGAATTAACAGTAGGATTTGTGATAAAATGAGAAATTGGATTAACATAACTTAGTTTATAATTATAGGTCCTGTATTACCTAATAGGGGTAGTAAAAGGTGACCTGCAATTATATTTGCAGCCAATCGAACACCTAAAGTTAATGGACGGATTACATTTCCAATTGTTTCAATACAAACTATAAAATGTTTTAGAATAAGAGGAGTTCCTTGGGGAACTAAATAAGCAAATATGTGTTGTGTATTATTAATTCATACTGTAACCCCACGCGTGTCTGTCTGGAACGGGAATGGGAATTTCAATAATAATTGTCAAAAACATTACGTTTATTCTTACGGTCCGAATTACTGTTGCTAGCGCGTGCTTCAGTCAGTCTTGCCTTTAAAACGTTTTTGAACAACGTGTCGTCGTGGGGGGTAAAACATCTGTTTTCAAGGTTGTATCATTGAACAGTGCACAACGTTTAACGTGGGCACGTTTGGGGTATGCTTCATAATTCTAAGTAAAAATAAGAGCATACATGGAATGGCAAAAGCATTTTTATTTTATTACTTATGAACATCTCTTTTCTGAATTCACTATTATTATGTTTTTTTTTTGGTATACCTATTATACTCGTTAATTGTTCGTATTCGGTATTAGTCCACTGGGAACTTGCTTAAGGTTATGTTAGTGTCGTGGGAATTGAGTCTGTAAGGTATCGTTCCTGTTGAATCCGCGCCTCCGGGCATTGTTATATGTTATTTTTGTGGTCGGTTCCCTTCTTCATCATTCGTCATCATCATTAATCCATCCATGCTTAAAGGAGGAAATTATTGATACTCTGCGCGGAGCAGGAGGCCCTTGCCTAATATTTGATGTGCTGTTTGGCTAATAAAGAAAAACTCATAATTAATTAATCGTAAGCTTTTTAAGCACATATTAAGTATGAAACTCGTTTGTGACTATTTTGGATGTACACCAATGTTACTAACCATGTTATTTAGTATAGCTTTTTTTTTCTTTGCTAAGGTTTGTTTTTAAATGAATCTTAATTTAATTTGTTGATATGCAGGACTGCTTCTGCTTTTCCTCCAGGCTAACTGATCCACATGTTTTTTTACTTCATTTTCAGATCGGCCTCTTTGAGACGCTTTCGGTCTCTTTGCTCTTACTCTTACGTTCAAGGCTGCCCAGAGATACTCCGCCAGAGAGTTGTGTCAGTATGCCGTGTAACGCGAAACGCTTCACTCGTATCGTCGAATATATTGGCGCTTCGGAGGAATTTCACCTAGTCAGCTTTTAATTGATTAATTGACCATGTGGAATGTGTGAGTAGGTTATTTCGTCATGGTTACCTATTTCAGTTTTATTTAGTCCCGTCGATCTCGGTAAATTGAATTGATGCTGAAGGTGGTGAGATACCGGCGCCGAATTCTACTGTCTCGTCAGTAGCTGATGTGGGGATATCTTTCCTCCTCGTCAGCGCTTCTCTTCTCGCGTCCAGTTGGGCACCGCCATTCCAGCCGTGCACCATGCTCCTAAGCTCAGTCGAATTGACCTGTGTCTAGGTGATGTCCAGTCTTCCATGCTGTTGACTCGCTTACCTCGTTTCTGAGCGATCCCATGTCGAGGTGAAATGCCGGAAGAAAGTATCGCCATTCCAGATTTTTTCTTCGACTGTTGTCCTTATACTTGCGCTTACTCTTCCCTAACACTTGCCTGTACTGCACTCCGTCGCATACCGAAAGAGTAATCTGAAGCTTAGATCTTGTTCCGGCTTGGGCGGTGCCCGATCTGTGGAGAAGCAATCCAGTAAGTCGACGTGTACGTCGGCGGCGGGACCTCGAAGCAAGATCGTATACCACTGGCGGCCCTCACCGGGACAAAGCATTGGGAAGTGACGCCCGTAAGCAGTTCCTCGCGCCCGTGAACCAATTTCCTCAATAAGAGGAGCTCGGCGCGCGCGCGCGCGCGCCGCGTTGGCCCGCAGGGCGCACCCGGGGCGTGCTGCACCTGCTGGTGAAGCGCGGCGCAACGTGCCTTCGCAAGACGGAGCTGGGCTTCAACGGCCGCTGCAGCTGGCCGCCTACCACACGACTGACAGCGGGCGCCTGCGTGGCGCTGCTGGTGGAAAGGCGCCGACGTGCACGCGCGCACGCGGGCGGCAAACGGCGCTGCACTTCGCCGCCGAGAGCGGCAACTGGCGCCGCGTGCGTGCGCTCCGCGCCGCGGTGAGGGCACGTGGGCTTTGGGCCAATGGGCGCTTCGGGTGCAGTTGCGGCGTGTCGCGAAACGAGCGGGAAAAATTTAACGCAGTCTCGTACCGGTACCTATCACCCTCGTTTACAATCATTTTGAACATATCGGAGCCATTTCTTTCTAAATATTACGTCTTTTAAGCAACTTTTCATTCATCGTGTTGTGCTTCTGGGTACCAGTTTGCCGTCAAAATATTAGAGGGAATTTTTAATGCAGCCTGATACCATAACTAGCACCAACGTTACAAGACATTGAACGAATGATGAACGTTTCTTTTTAGAAATGCTGCATCTTGGAACAACCTTCATGCGTGGTTTGAGCTTTAGGTACTAGTTGTGTCACAATATTATCGGAAAATTTAAATGCAGCCCGATACTAAAAATTATACATAGTTACAATTCATTAGAACATGTAATGAATGCATTTCTTCTAAACATTACATCTTTACAGCCTTCATCGTGTTGAGCTTTCCTGGTACGCAGTTTTTGCGTCCACAATATTGGCGGGATTTTAAGAATACAACAAGATAACATAATATCATTAGGTTTACACGATAATTGAAATAGATTGATGTAAGCATTTTCTAAATAAAACGATCTGCTTCTTTACATTTCATTGGGGTCTGTTTTTTGCTCTCGGTTTACTTGTTGAATCACTGTCCTTCCTTGTAACCCGTATTTCAAAAATATCTTTCTCAACACTCTCTCTTCTCTCTCTCCTCTCTCTCGTCTCTCTCTCTCTTCTTCTCCTTGCAACATGATGGCCTAGCGTCTGTCTGGCTTTAAACGAAGTGCCGTAGTGTGTCATTCCTGTGTTTGTCAAGGTGGTTGGTGCGCAGAATCGAGCGCAACGTGGTGCGCACGTGTTATGTAACTCGCCCTATTCTTTTCTCGCCAAGGCCTGTAAGTACCCAGTGATGTCTAAGGTCGATGCGCAGCAGGAGCACCGTGGCACGGATAGCAAGAGCGAAATCAGTTGGTTCTATCGTAGTTATTAATATTTTGCTGCTTTCGCCACATGAGCAGCAGTAGGTCTGGTCTACCTCTTTCAATTCCGAGGAAATAATTAGTATAAGGTGTAATCCTTTTCCAATGGTTTATTGGAATCATATGCTCTGTAATTGAACAACAATTGTTAATGTGACACTTAAAGATTCAGTTAAATTTAACTGATATCAGAATATAAGCTTTTTTAAATTTCTTTCTAAATAATCAAATCCTACCCTGAGTTTTCACAGTACCATTACCATTCTACTGTTCATGTCATTTTCAGAGACCATATACATTTGCGTTATATAGCATACAAAGAATTTATTTAAATTACATATCTTGTGAAAATGCATATCTGAAGTAAGGGACTTTATTTTTGGCCATTAATATAAGAAAAAATAATCTATTTTTTGATCTCCTAATAGCATATAGATATAGAATGGTTCAAAAAGAAACAATAATAAACCAATATGTCTTCGATTTTTGTTTCAGGGTAACTATGTTGCTACTTCTCGCCATTGACCGTTTTTAACGCGCTGTACAATTCATGAGATATCGATGAAGGTTGGTATGTAGATATCATAAATTTAAGAGAAATTCTGTTGTTTTTTGTTGTTGTAAATTTTCTTACATTTGAACGTTAAGCTTGAAGCTGTAGTAATATTATAATTTTTATTTAAGCCATTTTCGTATCGTATCATGAGCCCACAAAAAAGAATTTTCTGTTACTACATGCTCGCCCTCTCCTTTATTTTAGCGGAAGGAGCATTGTGTACGGTCGGCGGTCTGACTTTTTCCCTCCTCTTTTTTTTTTTTTTTTTCCTTCTTTCGCGCCGTTGCGCTACTCATAGCTGAGGCTAAGATATACATTTTCTCTTTCTCTTGAAAATTTTAGATCTTTTGCATAATATTGCGTGGCAATTGTGCAATTATTAAAAAATTAAAAAAAACAAGGGTTTTCCTTAAAAAAGCTTTGAATTTTTGAAGGGAAATGGAGAAATTAAGTACGTCGATTACTGTTTATTTAATTTCTGAAAATTTATTTTCGTTGTACAGTTAGGAAACTCGGAAAAATTAAGATAATATAAACAATTTTTACTTTAGGCGACGATAGATGGCCAGCTGGCAAGAAGTAGTGGCAAGTTTCGCGATGTAGCTGCCGAGAAGCAAAGACGATAGAAAATAATAGGGTTTAAGCGCGTAGCAATGTGGTAGCGCCACTAGTTTATTCTGGTGTAATCAAAGCTGTGGTTGAACGCCACCCGAAGCCCCGTTTCGCGCTTGCCGCCGCGTTGGCGCAGGCCGGCGAGCTTGATTGGCCAACGGACAACGAGGGGCGGACGCCGTCACGCGCTGGCGCGGACGGCCTCGCGCGCCGCCTGCTGCGGCGTGTGCGCCGCGCCGCCGCTCACCGCCTCCCTGTGCATCAAGGCGCACGCGCAGTCCCGCTGTGCGACCTCACCTGCCACTCGGCCTCGGCCCTCTGAACCGCGGCCCGCGCCACGTGTTTTTCCTTGTTTTTTTCTGTCTAGGCGATCTTGTTCTGTTTTGTGTGCCGAACGCTTATTGCGGAAATATACTATTACGCGTAGCGGTCCGTGATTCACAGCTTTCCACCTACTTTTTCGTTTCTTTCTACTCGCGGATGAGTCATTCTTCTGGAAAAAGTTACCTAGTTGTTCGGGGCAGTAATGAGCAATAAATAATGAAGATTGGATTTGTTGCATTGATGCCCATGGATTCTTCGGTGATTTTCGCATTGCAACGTGGCTTCACAGTTTTTCTTGCCCTGCGTTTTAATAATACTCGCAATAATATTTACACGTATCCTTTATACATTTACTGTGGTCTTTCTATTCCTCTATTTTAACTTCATATATTTACATATATATTTATTCTGATTATTTTAGTCCTTGAAAATGAACTCCGACCAAATGGGCTCGAAATGTTGGCAATGTTAAAGATGAAAAAGCCTAGGAACTTAAAATGCATTTTTTTAAAAAGTATCATATCATCCAAAACATCCATTCAAACGCAAATAAGTATTGGATTACAGTCTTTATTTTATAGATTACTGGTCCGTTACTTTAATGCTGTGGGAAATTGCAAGAGCATACGGAACGTGCAATACCCATATTCTTAGAGGTACTTTATCCGAACCTATTATTTAAATGTATTATACCGATATTTATGTAGATTCACATCGTACTTTTGGGGGAATCTTTGTGAATTTACAGCTGAAATGCTGAAAGTCACAACTATGACACCAGAAGCGTTTCTGACCAGCAGGTCCTGAGTGTTAGTCTAGCGACGGTGGACGGAATTGTCCTAAGTAAATTCAGCTATGTTCGAATTCTGCTGTTGGCTGGAAAAAGAATTTTAGTGGTTGGGATTTCCTGCACTGTAAACATTTAAGTTCTCGATTTGATCTCAGACAATTGCGGTTGTGTAGGGCTGGTGAAGTTTTGTGTGAGAAAAGGAGAGAGATGGAGACAAAGAGGAAATGGAAATATCGCGTGCGGGCCCATGGACGCGTTTAATAGAGTATGCTTTACGACATTCGCTTGGAGATTTATTGCGAATCACAGAGAATTCCGATCAAAGAATCATGCCGGCCTCTAGAATTCTCGCATCCAGATAGCGTCCAAATCGTCCTATCTAAATAAGCTAGTGTTGAAAATTACGCCACTCTTAGAATTCAAACCTACAATCTCCCATCAGATAGCGACTTTGCGGGCTTTTGAGCTAACTCACCCCAGCCAACATTATCTAAATTTGATTAAATTTTCCCTCCTGTTTTATGAAGCCAATGTTCAAATGGTTATACAGCAAACCGTTGAAAGACTGTTTTAAAAGTTTTGAAACTTGTTATGAATTATTCCAAAGTAGTAGAAATTTGGTAACTAGTTTTTTTTAAGCTGGTGGTATAGATAGGTCTAAATGGAACTCTACGAAATGATATAACGCCATGTTTTACAGGAAAGAGTGTGCCATTCGTAACCCTACTAGTTTCGAATGTTTTTCATTTGGCTATTCAACTGTTCTCTTGTTTGTTTATGGAATTCCGTTCTGCACGTGGTCGAGTGTGTCTTCGACGCCGTTTTAACAAAATTTTTATTTGTTTGGGTTATTATCGCTCGCGTTGCGAAAGTATCGCCTCGAATTATTTCGTGCAGTTTTTTTTCTGTACCTGCTGCGCTTTCGGAGTCGCGAATCGCTCGAAGTATAATTTTCAGCCCTTTTTTGTCTGGTACATCCTATCGCAGGAGGCTTGCATCCGGTGACCGGCTGGCATTGTGTACGACATATAGCCGTTCCCGTTCGAGCGAGACGTTTCGCGTCACGTCCCCGTCGCCTCTCGGAATTTGATTGAGTTCCGGTTTGCAGAACTTTTGACAAGACGCGTGCGTTCCGTTCTAACCGAGAACCACTCGCGAGCCGACGAGGACAGAGGTGAGCCTCCTTGCTATTCCGATTTTCCGATCTAGTGGTAGCATCCAGTTCGATGGTTTGGTTGGGTTCCTGCCGAGGGTTGTGGGTTCGTGTTTGTTTGACTACACTTCTTTTTTTTTTTTTTTTTTTTTTTTTTTTCTCGTTTTTTTTTTCTTTTCTTCTTTTGTTTTTTTTTTTTTTTTTTTTTTTTTTTTTTTTTTTTTCCCTTTTTTTCCCTTTCTTTTTTTTCTGTCCTTTTGTTCTTTTCATTCTTTTTTTTTCTTGTTTTTTATTCTTTTTTCTATTCGTCGTGGGACGTCGCCCAGCTGTGTTATTGCACTTGTTCTCTTTGCTTCCATTTTTTCCTGCTCTTATCTTTTCTTTTTTTTGTGTCTCCGTTATATGTCTTGCACCGATCTTGCCAGCGGATGTCTGCTATTCCGTCTCTGGGACGCTGGCTGGAACAATCGCAATCGGGCCGTGACTGTAAGTGCCCGACCGGAGCCCAGAGTGACCTGTAAGTGCCCGACGCGATGACCAAAGACGCGATTAACGAAGCCGCGATTCCGTATCGCCAGTTGCCGGACCCAGCGCTGTTGGACTCAGTTTTTGTTAACAAATCATCAGGCAAATTAATCCTAGTTGGCTAAAATACAGGATGATCACCAAACAAACATACAACCTTTCAAAAGCATTACAGTTTATTGAAGATAACTTACACAATTGTTACAAAGTGTCATTGTGTGGTAGAGCCTCAATGATTGACGTACTCCACAGAACTACCACATTTTAGGTCACCAGGAGCACCAGTATAGTTTCATTTGTTGAAATGGTAAGAAGTGAGCTTAGCTGTGGGAGCGGGGAGAGTTGAATTCACAAAACAAATTCTGCAATACAGTTTCAGCGTAAAGTTCGTACCAAATACTCGATAGAACCTCGAAAAAGCCTACAAATTTACTGTTGGGTCGAATGCTTTATTGGAAACTGGTTTGTTCTTTTAACATGTTAAATTCACCAGATAGCCCGCATGTTGTTGATGCTGGTTCGTCGAACAGGTGAGGGAAAGATTCGCCACAGTTTTTAAAAGAAAAAGAAGCGATGGCGTCTCGCGAGACTCGATATTCCACAAAAGGTTGTATGTCGAACACCTAATTCTTTGATGAGTGAAATAAATTTATTAAACTTCGACTTGGTCTATTACAAAATGCGGCGTGAAACCGACGGACGAGAGGGTTCTTAAACAGTTCGGCGCCGAGAGGCCCGCCGATTAGTCAGCACCCTCCAGCCTTAACTATTCTTTGTCCACTAGAGTAGGCGCAAAGCACGGAGCGCGTTTGGGGCGTCGCTCGCCCGGGACAAGCACCAACCCACCCTCTCGGAACTCGCATACAATCGATCATTACGCGGAAGAAGTAATTTTTACACGAGAAAGTTTTGAATTTTAAAATACAGTTTAATTCTATTAAAATGTTAATGAAAGTAATTTTGCATGATTTATCCCAACTAGAAATCTTTTTCAGTCATTATTCATTTATTTTAATTTAATTTACAGTTTTATAAAGTTTGGTTCAATTTTTAGTGATTGAATAGGACTTTATTTCTGTATGGATAAAATATTAGGAATAATAAACATATAATCCATTTGAGGAGTACAATTTTTTTAAATTTTCAGATTTCCTCCAGTTCGACGATTGATGTTTTATATTCCGTTGTTATATTAAGACCATATTTAAACGTATATAATGTACAGAATATCACTTATATCAGGTCATCTTTATATATATAAATGTATTAATAATTATACCACTTGAATGTGTATGCACATAGAAGTTAATTTAGAATATCATTTAAAATGGTTTATATGAGTTATATATATATTAAAGTTATTAAATATAAGCGTATATATTAATAAATATATATTGTACCTTCGTAAAAAATTATTTATTGTGAATGCAAGCATAATAAATTAATTCTTTTCTTCCTTAGTTGGTTATAGAACGTTGTTATATAGATTTGGAATTCTTTAAAGCCAAAAAAAGGGAAAAAAAAATAGTAGGGCTAATTTCTGGTTCTCTATGGCGTTGACAGGTGTAGTTATTGAGTTGGGTTGGTATGGATTAATCTCTTATTTTTTAAGAGAATTATAGTGTTTTGTTGTCTTAAAATAATTTTCGTTGCATTGGTAATTTTAGATTTGTTGTTTGTTAATAGGTTTAATATGTGGTATGTCAAGTTCCATTTGAAATCATGATTTGCTTATTCATTTTTTTTATTGTTATTCTATAGGCATTGGTTTTGGTAGTAATAATCGGTTTTAAAATTCTGATGGTTTTTTGGGTTGTTAGTTGATAATAATCGGGCATGGAATATAGTGTTCTTTTGGTTTATTTTTTAAATAAGATTGTTTATTAGATTCTGTTAAGTGGTCGTTAGAAATATATTATTATTAAGGGAATTGAATCATTGATTATTATTAGTTAATAATTAATATGTTTAATAGCATTATGATTGATTTTGTACTTTGATATCTAATATGGACAGCTCCCTTCCTTCTTGATTTATTGGCAGAAATTAGATTTGAATTATAATGTTGTATTGTGAACTTTGATTAAGAATGTTTTTAATTGCTTTGATATCTTTTTGGACCTGCTTATAGATGTGTATTTCTTTCTTTACAGTCAAAATAGAATGGGTTTTTCCGGTCATTTAGTTATGTTGTTGGGTGATCTTCATTAATATTTATTATTATTTTTAGCTTTGATTACGTTAAGTATATATAATTTTGCGCGGGTATTTTTTGTGGTGTTAGGTTGCATTAGTAAGAATAAGAATGGTTGATTTGTGGAATCAAAGTATAAATAGATGTTTATATTAGGGCAATTAATTTTTAATTTTATTTGAAAAATTATCTTATTTTATTTCTTTATATCATAATAAAAATGTATTTTTCCTGGGTTAGGTTGATTGTGTTGAGCTGAGTATGTAAATTTTTTTTGATTATCAATATTGTAATTTATTCAATTCTTGTAATATTTTATTAGAGATATTTTTGGATATAAATCTTTATTGTTTAAGATATTTATCTACATTTCGTCTTCAGTAATTAATTATAAAGATTGTTATTATAATTGAGGTAGATTTTTAATTCGGTTATTATTTAAGTATAAATATTTGTATTATCCTGTAATGGTTTTATTATTATTGTTCTAATTTAATTAGAATTGTATTTGGATGAGTTTGTTTTGGGATTAGTATATTAAGTCTCTAGTAATTATTATCAAAAATGAAAATCTTATTAATGTTGGTATGATTAACAGCTTTATCAAATCGTATGTGGTAATGTTGCTTGGTGTGTCAATAGCTTGAATAATAAAGATATGTAGAATGGAATAAGAGGATATATTGATAGTTTTTGGCTTGGATGTTGCAAATACGGTATTTGATTTTTTGATATTTGAAGTGCCTGACTAAGAGAGCTCAATTCGTTTTTTCCTCTTGATTTCAGCTATGGCTGCTTCGCTACAACTGTAATCTGCTTTGGTTTATTCATCAACTTTTGTTACAGAGGGTAATATTCAATATTTGATTGTATAATATTTATTGTGTATTTATATCTGGTTGGTGCTAATTTTGAATTTGATTTGAAGCGGATTATTCTTGATCCAAGCGTTTGAGTCAATTGGTGTCTTATAATGAGAACTATGTGGATTAGATTATTTATTATTAATGAGTTGTTTCATTCATTTAACTCGTGCCATTATTAAGGCGCTTTATTATTGTGTGCGGGGTATTTTATCATTGTTTGCAATGATCTTCAAAGAATTTTCATGCAATAGATAGGACATTGTAAATCAGATACCTTTGACTGCCTTATGTGTGGCTTTTTTGGTTTCATACTGCGTAATTTATATTTTACTTATAAACTAAATCTTACCCATTATATGGGCTTTGAAATATTGCTTCTTGATTGCAAGTCATGGGGTGAAGAGAGGAACTTGGAAGGTCAAGGATTATTTATATTTTGATGTTCGATGGGAGTGTGTATCAAGAATATCAATTTGATTATTTTAAGTATTATTTATTGATGATTTATGTTTTGAATATTTTTTAGTTATTAATTTACATTGTGGTGGTAATTTAGATTTATTTTGACTGAACTGCTTTTAAGACTTAACAGCTTAACTGCTTACGCGTAACAGAGTACGACATTGAAGAGGTAAGGAGATGTTAAATCTTTAGTTAGTTAATGAAAACAAAGAAGTATGTTTATTGTAATAATATCATTGATTTTATTTTCAATTAAGGGAAATAAGTTGTACGAAAGTGAGCTGCTTATTTTCTTATTAAACGGTTAAATTTCGTTGTTATTTCTATTTTATATAGTTTATTAACAAAACGGTATAAATTTTAATTACACAGAAAATGTTTTAATATTTACAATAATTGAATGATTATATAATCTGTCTGTTCAGGTCGAAACTGAAATGCATAAATTTGCCTTCTAATTGACATCAAATGGCATAATCAGTACTTTTGTTCGAATGCAATCCAAATGTTGCATAATAACTATAATCTCTTATTCAGCTCATTGTGGGCGCCTTGATTTCATATTCATGATACAAGCCTAGAAGTAAAATATAATAAAGAATGTTGATGTCAGTAGTCATTGTAAAATAGATATGAGGAGAACTAAATAATTATGGCAGGAATAATTCAAGAAAAGTCTACATCAAGAAATTAGAAAAACTAAATGCAATTCCGAAGAATCCGTAGAGAGAATGGTAGTGGTTTGCTGATATTTTTTGGGTCGAATCCACATTCCGCACTGGCGGAAATTTCTTTTCGGTTAAATAAGTTTTTTTTGATTTAATTTGTGATAGTATATTAAAATAATATAAAATTAAGATAAATATTGATTGATGGAGGTATTAAATTACTTATTTTGATAATCAATCCTTTTAAATCGAAGTCAAATATACTAAATAAGTAACTACCTCATCGGTAGATAGAAATATATATGAGTCGTACAATAATCTACAAAATGGAACAGTATCATGCTGCTGCTTCAATTCCAAAGGATGATTGGCTGAGAAATGGAATATTATGTGTCGTCATTATGCATAATGGAAGGAATATGTGTTTCCAATATATAAAGGTGAATCCATGGAATCCCGTAGCTATGAAGAATGATGAATCCGTAAACAGAATCTATAATTGGTAAATGGGGCTTTCAGTA
Organism: Gryllus bimaculatus; assembly: GCA_017312745.1. Lineage (NCBI taxonomy): Eukaryota > Metazoa > Arthropoda > Insecta > Orthoptera > Gryllidae > Gryllus > Gryllus bimaculatus. Next base: position 887,632 of record BOPP01000221.1, on the reverse strand, counting down.
TATTTCATATGATTGAAGAATGCAACGTAAATTCCTAGAATATTTTTTAATAGTTAATCATATGTGGTTTGTCTTTAATTAATTTTCCATTAAGAATGACGGGCTCATGAACTGTAACACCTGATGCAAATAGGATAGCTGTATTTAGCGAGAGGAATTTGTGTTGGATTAATATGTTTAATTCCAATAGGTGGTAGTTATTCGTAAATAAATATTTGGGAGCCAAGTGTCTATGAGAATATTTGCCAGAAAAATGAAACGAAGAAAAATAAATTTCTGATAGCAACAAATTGAACTATTTCTCAGCGTAATTCTGAGTAAGAATCTGATGCATGTATGCCGTGATATTGTTCCCTTCTCGTGGGATGTCTTCGTCATCATTTGAAATTATAGATAATAAAGTAATTAGGTTCCGCTTGAATGATAATAAATGTATATTGGTGGAAAGTATACTAATTAATCATGCCTGCTTTTGTTTATAGCTCCAATAGCTCCTGTAATGGATCATGGACTGGTAATTTACTATGTGAAATGGTTGATTTTGATGAGTAAAATAAGTTATTTTCTTGAATATAATGTAGTTAGTAACGGAAATGACATAATATTTAATAACTGAGACTGATAACTGAATTAACAGTAGGATTTGTGATAAAATGAGAATTGGATTAACATAACTTTAGTTTTATATTATATAGGTCCTGTATTACCTAATAGGGGTAGTAAAAGGTGACCTGCAATTATATTTGCAGCCAATCGAACACTAAAGTTAATGGACGGGATTTACATTTTCCATTGTTTCTACAAACTTAAAATGTTTTTAGAATAAGAGGATTCCTTGGGGAATAAATAAGCAAAATATGTGTTGTGTTATTATTAATTCATACTGTAACCCCACGCGTGTCTGTCCTGAACGGGAATTGGGATTTCAATAATAATTGTCAAAAACATTTGCATTAACAACATTATACTTTAAAAAAATTGATGAATGAATGATGATTTACAATTATTTACAATTTTTATAAAAATATAAAACGACCCTTTCTTTATGATGAACATGGTCATCTAATTTAAATTATACAATAGAAAAAACAATGGGTCGTTCATGGTTTACTTTGTTCTGAAGGCACCTTTCCACCCTCTGACTTCGCCTTAGTAAGTGTTTCGAT
>BOPP01000221.1:872342-886441 GCA_017312745.1 Gryllus bimaculatus | reverse complement strand
GACCGCATTTATGCGGGAGCCAAGCGGATTATTTACCCTCGTTTCTGTTGGCGGGCCTCATTGCACGCGCGGTGGTATAGTCGGCCGTCGTCCCTGTTCGGGCCGCCCCCTTCCAGGCAGAGGCGGTGAACACAGGGGCTCCTAGCGTGACCGTTTGATCGCGCTTCCCGCGGGGCCCACTACTCCAATCAGTATCACCAACCTCAGGCAGCCACGGTGATCATCGGCGATGAATGGAAGTCAAACAACTTCGCTCCTCCTTATGCTTCGAATGCTACTTGATTAACTGAGCAAGCGAAGTGAATACTCGTGACCGAACTATCAAATCGAGATCGAAATCAATTGATTATTCATGGCCGAGTCAAGACATCGAGTTACTTCTCGTGGCCGAGTTATAAAGTCAAGTCTAATCGACCTCTCGCGGCCCTCTCCAGCCACACAGTCGGATCGACCACTCTCGACCGTCTCAAGCCACCCAGTGCTTACCGAGCAGCGGCCTAGTAACATCAAACCTCGGTACCCTCTCCCTCCAAAGAACATGTATCCTCCCGATACGCGGGGTTGAATTTCCCGGAGCAGGGTGGAGGCGAGTGTCTGACCAATCACACGGGAACTCTTTCTTAAACGGCCAGAATGTCCGTTGCTGTTATAAAAAACTATCGGCCTGTTTTCTTCGCACGTGTGCCGCTGACCGTTTGGTTGTAAATTCTTCCCCCGAGAAGGCGCACTCAGCGTTGGGGTTCATTTTATGAGCGGTCGCTTGAATAGGCGGCACTCACTTGACATTTGGCGCGGGGGTGTCCTGCCATAAACGTTTATAGAACCCTCGCCTCAATAGACGAACGGGCGCGATTGCCTACGACCCCCCTTTCTCGCAGCTGCATCGCGGGCATCTGCTATTTTTTTTCTCGTGGAAATTTCACAACGCAGGAGCTTGTACCGTTACAATAAAAATGTTAATCAAATGCTAAGGATAATGTAAGTGTGAAATGGCTTGATCTTGTGAAGATATAAGAAAATAATCCTAGGAAATTATTACATAAGATTATTGAGATAAAGAAATGAATAGAATTCCTATATTTTAATTTCCGATTAATAGTGTTTTAAATTCAGATTATAATTAATTGATTAACAAATTGAATATTAATCATCTTCGATTAGGAATTAATCAATAACAAGATGGAATAACTATTAATCCTAGAAGGGTTATTAGGTCAATTTATAGGAATATCTATAATATTTGATGTTGGATCAAATGATGAAAAAACATTAGTTATCATTTTCAGTTGGTTGATGGAATAATTTTAATTTTTAAGGGATAGGGTTGGTTGGATTAGGACATCATTACTGTTTTAATAAAAATAATATAACAATAATAAAGAAAATTATTATAGATATTATGGAAGCAATTTGAGGAATTAAGAAATATTACTTTAGTAATAATTTTAATGTGACTAATGATATAATTAACTAATTTCTTTCATCAGAAGTAGTCGTTAATTACTATAATATGATTTAAGAGATCATGACTTACTTTCAGTCATCTCATGAATCATTTTTAATTTAATTAATAAGTTTTTTAAATTAACTCTTTCAATTACAATTGGAATAAATCTAAGATAGGCACCAAAAAATTCCAAAACATTGCCCATAATATAAACCAGGTCGATTAACTATTAAGTTATCGACCAGGAGTTGCATTAGTTTTTAAACCAAAGGCGGAGGTTCTTCAAGAATGAATGACATCAGCGGCTGTAGCTAATGTTCGGATTTGGGTATTTGTTGATAAAAAAGTTTGATTATCGGCATCTAATAGACGGAAAGATCTGATATTATCTAAGGCAGAAAAAATATTAGGAATAAAATTCAATGATATTTTTCAAATCTATATATTCACATGAACAATATCATTGATGCCCAATTGTTTTTATTGTAATTAATGGGTTTATGGAGTCTTCGAATAAATATATTAATAGTAATGATAATAAAGAAATAAAAATGAGTGTAATTGCAGGTATAATAGTTCAGAAAATTTCAATGGTTTGTCCTTCTAGGACAAATTATTAGTATAGGGGTTAAAAATAATATTGTTATGATATATACAACAAGAATGGTAATTATTAATAGAATTATTAATGTGTGATCATGACAGAAGATAAGTTCTATTAGAGGGGATGAACTATTTCGTAAATTTGAACTAAATCTTGTAGCCATATACTAAAAAAAGGAATTCTTTATTAATGCAGCTTAAATTCAACGTACTTTCCTGCCATATTAATAATTAGAAAAAATAGGAAGTTCTGAATAGGAATGTTCTGCAGGAGGAAGGTTTTGCTACCATTCTAAAGATCTACTTAAATTTATGGAAAATATAAGTATTCGATAGAAATTATTCTTTCTCATAAGATAACATTTAGTATGATACGAGTAACACAAATTAATGAAATAGTTGAAAGTCTATCCTAGTCCTGAACCTAGTCAAGATAAAATATTTCATGAGGTGTAAGCATCTGGAAAATCAGAAAATCGTCGAGGTATTTCTGCTAATCCAGGAAAGTGTTGTGGGAATAATGTTAAATTAACTCGGATAAATATTACTGTAAATGGTATTTTTAATTATTTAGGATTTATTGTTGGTCCTGTAAATAGAGGATATCAGTGAATAAATCCTGCTATAATAGAAAATACTGCTTCCTTTGATAAAACATAATTGAAATGGGCTACTACATAATATGTATCATTGGTGGTGTAATCACTATTGAATCTCAGTTACATCATTCCTCTGTCTTCGGGGGATTGAGAGAGGTTTCCATCTAAGCCAACGTTCTTACCACTTCACACTGCATTGCAAAACGTGCCACTAAATTTTGCCAAATATATTCTGAAATATAAACAAGGTTGCCGGGATCGATTAGTTAAAATTAACCGACATTGAATCTCAGAAACGTCTATCCTACGACCTTCTCGAAGAAAGAGGAGGTCGATGCTTCTAAACCATTATTTGTATCAAATTTGCCTACGCGACTAAATTTGCCTCAATCTGGTGTCAATTATATATGAATTTGCATATATATTCTGTAATAACAAAATTGAGGCGGTACGATTACTTATAATAAACTGGCGCTGAATCTCAGAAACGTATATCTTTCCAACGTTTTCAGGGAAAGGGAAATGCTTCTAAATCATCCCATATCAAATAACACGGTATGATAAAATTTGCCTTTAACTCGTTCCAAATAATATCCTGTAATTGAAACAAAATTGCATGATTAGCAGCATTATTAGCTAAAATTAATCGGTACCAAAAATACCAAATATATTATATAATACCAAAAATATTGTCCATAAAGCGATTATCTTTGGAGAAAGACAGGTTGCTGCTTCTTAACGTGGGGTTTCAAATTTTTTTTTAGCCATGACTCCCCTCACTTAAATTAACCTTCCCACGGCTATCCTGGTAAAAACTATCCTGGTTTCAAGTATAAGGGTAAGCATCGGCCTAATAAAGATTCGACATTAATGAGTAAGTGATATCTTAGGCTATTGTATTTCTCCATTTTAATTAGGTATTACAATAACACATCTTTGCCAGTGTTTTGCACTGTTCACCCTCGAAATTATTGAATTTAATCGAAGTTCATTGGACTCAGAAGCAACATTTTCATTACTTTACGTGAAAACTATCCAAGGTATTAGGGTAGTTTTTTGTAACTTTGTTTGTTACGGTGTTTTATAAATGTTCCCCCAACCATTTTACGAAAGCGTTACTGAATCTAATATGAAAAAGACTATTTCTTTGCTTGTTTGTTTATTGGTTTATTGGTCCAGGGTTTGCGGGAAAACTGCACAGCGACAGGAATGTTGCCGACCATGACTGAATGTTCGAATACATGAGATTATACGAATTTTTATTATTGATACACTGCAAAGAATATGGTTCCTACCAGAATGTAAAAAGTGTTTGAATAACAAGTGTCGCCTGTCCATCACACAAGTTTTCAGGGAGGAAGGATCTTCCACAACTCAGAACAATTTATAACAATGCCAAAACAGATGTCATTTGTGCTCCTGGGTAAGAAATAGGAAACAAAGATGTGTAGTATTTGTTCAAAACCTGTCTATAATGAGCATAACCAGGGTAACAATGTGTGCGATATCTAATAAGAGAAAATCTGTTTAAAAAACAAATTAAAGAATTGGAGAGCTCTTCTTCATTATACACGGCCAAAAAGTGCACCTGTAAGCAAATTCCGTCGTAGACCCTCCTGGGTCTTCAGGCAGCCGGCTTGGACCTCGGTTAGTCGGAATCGGTTGCTCGGAAAACGGTTAATTAATGTTTGAAAGGATAAAGAAAAACAGGGTTGCCAGATTGGGCGGAATTCCGCCTTTTAAGCTGAAAAACGTCGCTCTCTCGCAGGACAAAAGTTGAATTCGCGGAATACCTCCAATGGGCGGAATTGGGTTTTCAGATTACCAGGAAATTTTCAGAAAACAACCGCAATTACGTTGACAGTGAGTTTGATTTTGCAATTTTGCCTTTATACATGATTTTTTAATAATCGTTTGTTAATAATTTTAAATTTACTTTGAGAAGTGAGCAATGTTAGGTTTTAGACTTCTAATATAAGTTGTATTCTAAAAATCATAGCGGCTTTGTCGTTAGTACATAAATATATCCAATTAACAGTTCTTGAAGTTAATTTCAGAACACGTCATTTAAAATCGATTTCGAGATTTCAACGGAAATACACATTTTGGGGTCCCCCTGATACCGAAAAAGTAATTTTTCAAAACGTCCGCCCGTTCGTCGGTGAATGTGAACACCACTAGCGCCTAAGCCATGAATAGGATTCTTTCCAAATTGAAGAAACCCCTGTCAATTTGGCCTGGGTCGAAGATAAGCGATTTTGAAAATCATTCATAAGTTTTTGTGGGTACTTTATATAATGCCCTCCGGACGTTTTCAAAATTTTCTGAAAAATGGCTCCAAATTGTTTCTTTAAATTTCTAATAAGAATAGGGGAAATGCACTTACAAATCTTGCGTAGCTCCGATTTTCACGCTTAACTCTGAATTATCGAAAATTTCAAAAGTTTGAATTTTTTCGGGTTCTTCCTATAACTACAAAATTAAAGATAGAGCTTTTTCCTTCAAATGAAATTTGTTGTCCATATTTTATAATAGAAATACGAAAAACAGATTTTCTTAAAACGGTTCCAAATTTTTTCTTTGAATTTTTATTTGGGATTAAGGTAAATTCACTCTTTACGATCATCTAAACGCCATTTTGCTCAATTCTTTTGAATTTTCAAAAAGTACACTGTAATTTTTTGACTTGTGTTTTTCTTATAATTTACAGTAGCGGCAATATGTTCACATTATATTTATGAGTAATGAACTTTAAATAATTCCATATAAATCTTCTCGAAAACTCAACCGTTTTGTGTCAAAATATGATAAAAATTTCACAATTTCAGAAACGTTCAAACGCTATTTTCTCACAAACGTTTCCAAATGGTTTCTTCACACATTTCGAAAGGATAGTGCTAATTGCATTACTCTCTCATTTATACTCATTCAATAAACGAACAATTTTTACATTTTTCATAGTAATCTGCAAAATATCACCAATTCCAGAAACTAAAGAGGATTGCAAAGAAATAAATAAGTTTCGTTGATGATAACAAATGTCTTTTATTGCTCAAGAATCTTTTAATGATCATAGATACCTCTACTCCGAAAACATATTCTTGTTGGTGCAATTTTCCGTAATTTGTAATGTAATTTATTGTCCATACATTATTTGTTTATATGTTGTGTCCCATTCACTTTTCATCACTCATAAATTATTAAATTCCTTATTCCTATTCTGTCACCGCATCTTCAGTGTCTTTTTAGGCTTATCCTTGTTCTCCCCTGCCCCACATCTCATGACTTCCATCTCCAGAGCGTGCCATTCGGTTTTGTATACTAGAGGCTGGAACTGTCTTCAAGTCGTAGGCCCAGCCAATGAGAGCAAAGAAGTCGATGAAAGCAGTAGCAAAGTTAGCACGATAGTTGCCTAGCTCAGCGGGTTTGTAGTCCCAAGGGAAAGTGTGATGATAGTTGTGCCAACCTTCTCCCGTTGCTAAAAAGGACACAGCAGGATTTTCGGCAGGCTTGATAGACCTGAAAAATGAAGTAAATAGACTTGCCACAACTAAAATCTTCATAGCTGAACATAAACTGGGGGGGGGGGGTACAGCGGGCTTGAGATAACGCGACGTCAGTGAATTTGTCTCGTAATAGAATACCATATAGTATCGATAAGCCCAAACATTAGCCAACCGTTTTGGGTACACGTTGCTTGAATTACACTGACAAAAAAACATATTTTTGCTCATATAGAACTGGAATAGGCTGACGTTTGAAGGAATCCTTTCTTACCACTGAACATTCAGCACAGTCCCAGTAATATATTGGAATTTATAGTTCCCCTGCCCTCCCGCCTCGCCACTCCCAAACATTCTTCCTAGACGCCAACGCCCCACCCCCGCGGCCCGCCCGAGCGGATGCTTCTAATTAATGCATTTTCCCCACAGATGGCTGACTGTTTAAGTCACTAGTATTTTAGTATAGTAATTGATATTTTCATTAGAATAAAACCTGTCCCAAACTCAATTTCTCAATTTACAAAACAGTATCCTGTTCTGAAATGAAACCATATAAATAAACATTCTAGTAAAGAATGATTTGGAATATTTAGTGCATTGAAATAAATAAATAAATAAATAAATAAATAAATAAATAAATAAATAAATAAATAAATAAATAAATAAATAAAATGATAGTTGTCTCACTTGTCATAAGGTTTGTTACCCCACATATGAGCAGCACTGTTGACTAGCAAAATGCCGTTGAGAGACAAGGTATAGCGAAGTACCATTGCAACAAACCACGCATTTTCCCAGGTCTCATTCCACACGTATACAGGTATTATTGTTGGGATAATAAAGCATATTAACGGCATCAAGACACGGTAATATCTGCAAAGAAAATATGTCTTAGATTCAAACACAAAATAAATGTGTAATGGTACAAATACGTAAGTTCCATATTAACTGCTGTACTAATCAAAATTTTCTAATAGGTTGTGAATTCAGGTGTACATATATTGACAAATGAACCCAACTCACAGTTATTTTTACGACATTTTAATTCAATGAACGTTTTAGAAACTGAATAAAGCGTTGCAGGCTATTGTATCATTGCATTTTATTATAACCAGAGTTCCAATTCTGATGGCAAGTCATCTTTTTCTTGATGCATTCTAGACGCAGCATACATGTAAATGAATGTTTACAATGACACATAGGTGATGGAAATATATTGTTATTGGGCATTTTTAAGTCATTTTGTGCGATTTTTCAATTTTGGACCTTTGCGTCATTTTTGTCATTTTTAGATGTTTTGTTTAATTTTCGTGTTTTTTGTTAGTGGTTGTTTTATGAATTTACAATGAGACACACTAAAACAGTTTTTAATGTATCAACAGTTCATGAAAAAAATCATTACTGCTGTGGACACTGTTTTTCGAGCTCTCGGAATTATAGGGATCTTTGGGCGTGTCAACTACTGAGGTCGTTAATAACATGTGTAGTGCATGTTTTCGCTCGGGAGGGGGTGATGATAGTGGTCTTCTCCCGTTAGATGGTGTGATCCGGTCCCGACCTACCGTCGGTTTAGTGGGATTTCCCTAAGAAGGTATCTCCCACCAACAGGGTACTGCCCCATCCGGGACAAGCACTAAGCTCCCGGCCTGTCTCCCGGCATGTGTCGGAGAGGTGAGTGAGTGTGTGTAAAGAGTGAGGATAAGACAAAGAAGAGGAAGGAAACATCGGGCGCGGTCCGTGGACCGTATTCACCTGCTGTGGACTTCACCTGGTATTGATCGGAGAAAGCATGGAAAACTACCGATCAGAGCAGACAGCCGCCAGATTTCTCCTTCAGACAGCGAGTGAATTCAACCTAGTTGACAAGTTGGTGTCGAAAATCCTGTCATCGTTGGGATTCGAACCTACAACCTCCCGGTCAGAGGGACAGCAGTGACAGTAAAATTCGTTGCATAAGTAAACATTTTCATAAAACTTTTGAGTATTTGTTAAAAAATTAGGTCATTTCCTTCCTATTTAAAGTAATTTTCAAAGTCATTTTTAAAGAATTGTTGGCCATCAGAATCGGAGTTCTAATTATAACACACGATTGATTGGCAAATTCAGATTCACGACCTCGTATGCTGGACCTCAACATTTTTGCACATCACTACAACATCCCACAATATTTATTCAGTACACAACTAATATGGTAATTGTATCGTCAATAATTTGATAGTCACGCACACCCGAGCAGAGCAGCAGAAAGCATGCAAGCAAGAACGGAAGCGGATCTCACTTCTTTTGGAACATGACGACCTCGTCCTGCTCGATGTCACTCATGTCCACCAGCTTGGCTCTCTCCTCCGCGTGGGGGTGCTTGCGCACCAGCAGCCAGCCCACGTGCGAGAAGAAGAAGCCGCGAGTCGAGTTGTGCGGGTCGGCGTCGGTGTCGGTGTATTTGTGGTGCAGGCGGTGGTCGCGCGCCCACTCGTGGATGTGGTTCTGGAAGGCGAGCGTGTTCATCACCACGAGCAGCATGCGCAGCGGCCGCGTGGCCTTGTAGCAGCGGTGGCACCACAGGCGGTGGGCGCCGGCGGTCACGCCCACGCCGCCCGCCGCGAACAGGAGCGCTGCTGCAACACGCCGCACTCGCTCTTGCGTTGTTGTTTTGTCTTCCCAGTTTCGTTTTATTTTTATTGGCCTCGCAACTTACATAGATCAACACTTATTACTTTTACTTATGTAACTTAAATTAACCTTACTAATTAACTTCTAACACTAACTACTCTAGGGTAAGGGAGCTCATAAAGCGTCTTACTTACTTTTTCGATTCGGTCTCTATGCTCAAAGAAGCTGAATTGGAAAACCTGTTTTAATTCTTGTTCTGAATCTGGAATTTGAGCAAGGTTAAAACGGGATAGGTGATGGTTTAGGTTGATGAGTAACTAGAATTTGCTGGAGTTCTTGGTAATGAATGGAATTATGAGTGGGATATTCAATTCTTTGTGCAACTAGAATTAGTATAGTTTAACACGATCCATGTGTCCTGTGTAATTACTATGAGGTATTTATTTTCAACGACTTGGATTTAGTTTAAGTTGGTTCTCGAGGCATTTAACCAGATAGGGCACACATATGTCATAACAGGTCGGATAATATGTTTGTATAGGGCTATTGCATTGTTTAGAGAGATTTTACTTTTTAAATTAATGAGTGGTTTTAGTTGTAGAATCTTAAATTTTTTCATGATGAGTTTTTGCATATATTGTTTTTTATTGTAGCTTCGTATCAATCCTAGATATTTGATGATGCCGTTCTCGCTATGAAAAAAAATCGACAGCATATCGTCAGTTGCGAATCCAGGGGGGAATGAGAGCCATGTAAAAAATAATATTGTTTAGTATGATTTGTTCACTACAAAAATAATATACAATATAATAACAAATATTTTTTATTCAACAAAAACCAATGAGGACTCGTCCAAAGAGAATGGCTAAATACGGCCCTGTGAATCGTGATGAAAAGGTGTGGCGGAGCCAATTCGCACTCTGTCTGTCTTCAGCCAATGAGCTTTAGGCACCAGTTTGCGTCACAATATTTACAGGAATTAAATGCATCAAGACACCCAAATGATTACCTTGTACAAGTTATTAAACTAGATATACGAATCATTTCAAAAACGTATTGCATCTTTTGTTTCTATTACATCTTCAGCGTGTTATTTTTGGTTGATTACCGCAGAAAATTTAGTGACTTTATGCCACTTCAACATATTTCTCAACACTTCTCGCAAGCCATGCAGCGGCTGGTCAGGCTTTTCAAAGGACGTGCCCGTGCTGTGGTAATGTGGTTCGTTAAGTAGCTGGTGCTGCGCAGAACAGGCGAAAATCGGTGCGCTGAAACAGCTCACCCATGTCTTTTTCGTGTTGCGCGTGGGTTGAAAATTGAAACGGTATGTCCATTCCTAGTGACGAGCTGGCAGGACAGGCCGACACTGTCATCCAATCGCGAACTACGATACAACAATAAATTTTTGATATTGAAGCACCATGTTGGATGATGTAACTCCTTCTTTTCATGTGAGAGCGTAGGCTTCCGCTCAGTATTTACTAGGCTGTCCGGGTGACGCCGCGTCCATGGCGAAGGTGCCGACGTTTCGGTCGCCATTCTGCGACCTTCCTCACAGGAGGAAGCGGTGTCACCCGGACAGGCTAGTAAATACCCTTCTTTTCGGCACGTGCTCTTGAAAGGACTTTCTGTTTACATCGAATTGCAGGCTTTCCGGTCGGTGTCAGTAACTACTTAACTGTCCCGGAGACACCTGCGCACAGGTGTTAAAGTTCTGGCCGCCGTTCTAAGAACCTCTTCAGGGAGGAATGCCTTAGAACATTTCCCAGGGCATTTGGGACGCAGAATGACGGCCTTGACAAGTGTGTCTCCACAACAGTAAAGTAATTATTTATGTAAATATTATCGACATTGAAGATACTTCCAAGAAAATTACATTTGCGTAATTTTAAAAAAATCAAAAGAATAATTTCAAATGACGTTTATGCCATTATATTTAGTGCATCTGCACAAATGTTTGGAGAAACATTTGAAGCATTTTTGGGGAAATATTTGGTGTCACTTTACCTATATATCACACAAAACTACTTATATTGTCGAAAATCGTACATCACTTTCTTGCAAGATATGTTTTTGAAGAACACATTTCGTTAAGGTAAAATGCCCGAATAATTCGTAGTTTTTTTCCAAAATTAGTCGATTAATGTGATTCAAAGACAACAATGAAGGTGCTTCAATGTTCGGTGAACTCTGTGTTTTGGAAAATTGCAAAAAGTACAATATTTATTTTAGAGATTTTTTCTTTACTAGAATCTCTTCTAAAAATTAGATTTTTATGAAAGATTTTAAAAATGGTTAGTTTTGCCTAATTTCTATTTGAATTTATTGTAATTCATAAAAAACTATTTTCTAAAAAAGAAGCTCCATGATTATTTCTTTATTACTTGTTTCGTGTAAAAGACGCTTACAAACGGCAGGCCTTATTTTCGTATAACTCTAAATTTTTGGAAATTGCAGAAGTTAAAAATAATGCACGAATGTGGTGTTATTGCACCACTAACTTAAAATGCCCGTATTTCAAAAAAAATTACGTGAACGTTACTTTTATTTGGAAAAAAATGTATATAACAAAGATCTAGTTTACAACAGATTTCATTAAGAAGCAAATCTCTATATTTAAAAAAGACGTTGAGACGATGGGTCTACCAACTTGAACTTTTTTTTAACATTTGCATTTTTCGAAAGTTTTTCATAGTAATCGGATTTGCACCATGTTTCTGTATTAGAGCAAACAACACAATGAAAGAAAAATAAAACTCAATAGTCGGAGGGAGGGCGTGTAGGATACAGACGCAACCAGACCGACCGTAGGCAATGGTGAGGAGACGCGCGGAGGTGAACAGCAGAAAAGCGCCGTAGAGCGCGGCCACGTGCAGCGATCCGAAGAACACCACCCAAGGCCACAAGATTTCCTGGGCCTGCCGCTGCGCGCTGGCGTCGGCTGACGTCTCCAAGCCCTTTCCCTTGGCCAGCGCGCCCATCGCGTCCGTCGCGCTCGCGTTGCCGGTCGTGGGGCGCGTGCGATCTGCAGCTACACGATCTGTGCAAGAGACAAGGAAACTGTTACAAGCGTGTCGGAGCGCACAACTTACGGAGCTCAACACAAACGTTTGCACAAACTGTTTGTAGGTTTTGCGCAACTTTGAGTTAAAGGATAAAAATGTAAACCCTTTCGATTATATTTCACAAAAGGGACAACTGAAAAATCTTACCACAAAGATGTGTAGATATAGAAAATCTCTCTTATAATATTGTTTGATTTCGCTCAGTAAGGTACATGTTCTCTAATACCAATTTAATGTCAGATGTTTACAAGTTTTCGATTAACACAACAATTATGCACTGTGGTCACAGTTTGAAACATGTTTTTTTAATTGTTGCGTCTACGTAAACGCAACCCTTCTCCAAGCCCTTTGAGAGGCGTTGAGCCCTTTTCGCTTGGAGTAATCCTCCATTTCTGACTCCATGTATCAGAAAATGTAATTGAAATGTAATTCATCAAGATCTGGACATGAATGTTTTAGTGAACAATAGCTGGAAATTCCCCTATTCACCTTCATTTAAAAACAAAATGCGTCACATAATTATATTCGCTACTGTTCTTGTAAACGGACAGGTGTTTCAAACGATTGCAGGACATATCCTTCATATACACATTTAAACTCGCTGTTTTCCTGTCGATAACTATAATCTCATACAATCGCCTCTCGCACGAGAACAATGACTTCTTGAAAATCTTCATCTAGCGATAACACTTTTGGGGCTTTCTACCTTTCTTTTAAAGCAAGAAACACGAAATGTGTTTGAATAGGAATTTCTCAGTTCTTTCTAAATGAAAATTCTTAGTGTTTTAAATATAAACATTTTTAAAAGAACCGAAAGGAGAGTTTCTCATAAACGGGTTCACATTTTATCTTATGAACGGTTCCTACAGATAGAGATAAAAGCACTGAATTACATGATAAATTAACCCATTGTAGTAATTGAGCCTATCTGTCAATTGCTCGTTCTACACCTTTTTGAAAATTTATCTAACTTTTATAACTTTGTTTTATGAGTTGATTAGGCTTAACTTTGGGAAATTTCGAAATTAAAACATTAAAATGAAAAACTAAAATTTAAACTTGAGAATAACATATGCTAAGGTACTTTATTCACAGACTTTGAATACCTGTTGTAGCGTTAATATACGGGTAGCAAATTATTTTGTGGTACAAAATATGTTCTTTTAGGCAGTGTTATAGCATATTTAATATATATATATATATATATATTATATATATATTTATAATAATATATATGTTGACGTAACTGGGACGGTACTTTGCACGACAAATAAATCAATGATAAACGGACGGGGTACTTTTTCGTGAATGGGTCTCCAGGGGAAATTGACGCTGGCATTGGAAGAATATTCAAAGAAAATTCATTTATGCATTAGAGGTTTAGATAACTGACGACGCTATGTACATTAAGTTTTTACAATTTCGCAGTGCCAAGGCCTTTTAAATATGTTCTGTGCCGAGTAACGCTATCCTTTGAAGCTTCGATGTCCCGCTGACTGCGGAGGCGAGGTGGCCGCCGTGGCAACGGCGCGGCGCGCTCGCAACTTCCGCTCGTCGCCGAAGTTGTCTCGGATGCCGATTTTCGTCGGTTGGTTCCGTGTTACTGGCCCAGCACTCAAGGGCGGTCCGTCGGCAGCCAAATTAGCAGCCGTTTCCTCATCCACGCATACGCGATTTTTGGGGGTTCGCACGGTGCGGCCCCTGCTGCATTACATCAAGCGTGAATTGGAGATGCGTGTCTTTCGATGCACTAAATTCGCACGTTTATGTTTTTTCAATGAATTCGGTCCTGTGTTCGCTACTATCGTTTCTTCTATATGCATCTGATAATTTATTTTAGCACTGTCTAATCTCCGCCACTGCAATAATATATAATCAGTTCCACATGTTGGTAATTTCACCACACATTTGTTTGGGGCATCACAGCCCATCCGCACTGCACCGCGCGTTCTCCGTCTATAATTTGCACGGCCGGCGCTAGCGGCCCCTCTCGCAATATTAGACCCGGCTCGTGGCTCTCGGTTGCTAGCTGACCACACCGTCACTCGGCGTCGCGCAGCTGCCCCCCGGTTGGACGTTGGTGGCAGCGGGCGTGCGCGGCGTCACTACGCTGATCGAATCGGCTGTCCTCTTCTTATACTTAATATCAGTTTGCTAATTATTATGTAAGAAACGTTCTACGTTTCTAAATATATATACTATATATGTGTGTGTGTGTGTGTGTGTTCACGTGGCAACGCGTCGCTCTCTCTCTTCTCTCTCTCTCTTTCTC
>BOPP01000221.1:824990-872317 GCA_017312745.1 Gryllus bimaculatus | reverse complement strand
GGAGTATATGTCGATGTTAGAGAGATTTTTACGGTTTTACACAGTCTCTCACTATAGAATTTTCAGCTTTGATATGGGGGATGGCACATAGAAGACACAATGATGAACATAAGTCTTTTTAATTTTATCATGATGGCTGGGCACTCTCAAAGTTTCTCCCGCGCCCGCCCGACGCGGTCGGAAATGCTTCTTAATGGTTATATATTTATAGAATATGATAAACCTTGGCATTTTCCCCACAGATTGTGGTGTGCATAACTGATGAGATCACCTAGAGATAGGCAGGTTCCGAGTTAGATGCTACTCCAATTTAATCGAACTCACCACAAAATTCCTGAAATTGTGATTTGTCATTAGATATGACCCCTTGGGTTTAGAAAGCAGGTTCCCACGATCTAACTTCACTACACCAGGTGTTTGCCCTGTGGAATTGTTATAAATGTGTAAAGCAATGTGAACAATGCGACGAATATTTCTTAACCTAGTTCGCGGCATAATATTCTTTCGGTTGTATTTCAAGAGGATAACTTCACACAATTTATACGGTCACAACAGTATCCTGTTCTACGCTATAGTATCACGTCTATAATAACGGAATAATATTTCTTTTCGCCTATATTCAATTCCTTCAAGTATCTTACTGTTTTCCTTTTGGTTGGTGAAGTAATAATAATAATAATTTTTTTTTCCATGCATACTTTCGCATTCATTTTTTTGAGGATACAGGATTTTAACTTTCATTAAAATTTATTAAATTAATTTAACAAAGGTTCTAAATTGCCTGAAAATACGCAGCAAACGTGGGCATTAACATAAATAAATATAATACATAAATAAATGAAAAAAAAATAATAAATAAATAAATAAATAAATAAATAAATAAAATAAATAAATAAATAAATAAATAAATAAATATAATAAATAAATAATAATAATAAATAAATAATAAATAAATAAATAAATAAATAAATAAATAATAAATAAATAAATAATAAATAAATAAATTAAATAAAATAATAATAAAATAATAAATAAATAATAAATAAATAATAAATAATAAATAAAATAAATAATTGAAATACGAAAGAATATAGGCAGTATGGTGTGTATGTCATCATATAAGTGAATTTTGGCATATTCCATCAAAGGTTAGAGTAATACATTTAGGCGCGTTTTTGAGAAGATCTTGCAATATGGGCACGAAAACTACTAAAGTTTCAAAAATGTACATGACTGAATGAACGACAGCTAAATTGTGGTCAATCAAATTTATATTTAAAGGAATAACGCGTATCTTCGTTTGTAGTTGAAGGAAACGACAAATATTATACTTTTGAAATTTTCGAAAATTACAGAGTTAACCGTGAAAATGGGACCGTGTGCCAGCTTTCGTGAAGTGTATGTTATCATTCTTACAGAAATTTAAAAAAGCATTTGGGGATGATGTTTTTGAGAAAATTTTGAAATTGTCCGGGAGAAAATTTTGAAACTGTCACTTTAAAGTATCAGCAAATATTAGATGTTTTTTCAAAATCTGATCTTCTAAGAGCTCGCAGCCATGGACGCGAGAGGTTTCTTCAAATTTGGAAAAAATCCTACGGCATGCTTTAGACCACTAGTAGTGTTCAGATGGACAGAAGCGGACGTTTTGCCGTCATTGTTTTTCTGTATCAAGGATCCAGAAAAAAAAAAAAAAAAAAAAAAAAAAAAAAAAAAAAAAAAAAAAAACAAAACAACAGTTTCTGGCTGAGTGCGTGTTCGAGATTTTTTTCTTAATTTAGAGTTCTGTATCCACTTTTTCGTTTTCTAATAGAGGTAAATGAGGATAAGGTAAAGGAGGTGGTGTCAGTAGATCGTTAATGATTTACTTTTTACTTCCGTATACATACTGCGATCAAGATACGTGTCCGAGGTCTCTTCTACTGAGCTGTGAAACGATTTAACTCTCATTAATAGTTAATAAAATCCGGTTGCCTTTCTAGAAAGAAGAATTCGTTTGTCTGAATTGTAAGCCTATTTTGCCTATCACACTTGCGTGGTAGTTGCCGTTGTGTAAGGTAACTTAATAAGGCTTACTTTCTCTCGCGCGTATCTGGAGGTGAAATCTCATTTCATTATATAACGCATTAAAATAAATACTTGCTCGCGCTGAGAACTGCCTTTGGTTGTTAGATAAGTGACTTCTACTGTGAGTGACTTTGTGCATTGGATGCATGAGACACATGCAGACTTAGATGGTTCAGCTAGCATCACTAATGCATCCCTGCAGTGCCTCTGGCTCGGTGGGCTGGACCACTTTTCAGCTTACTGACAGAGAAGCTACACGGTCGAGATGTCATTTCAGGAGGAGAATAACACACTCGGGCGTTTCCTATAGATCGGTGATAATTTCTGAGGTTTCACTATTAGGACCAGACCCGAACTGGTAGATATTCCTGACGCACGTCACTCCCGCTGCGGATTCTTTCTTCCTCTTCCTTTTTCTAACATTCTTGCATCTGGCATCTCTGTTAAATACGCTTTTAACTCAACAGCGCATACACTAACGCACATGTTCTGTGATGACCAGGATCCGGTGTGCATTAGAGCTTACCCTGGCTTGGGCCGGTGTCCTTGCCGGTGGTATATATACCTAGAATTTCAAATGGGCTACATGCAAGGTTAGGGTGAAAAACTCGGCATTAATGCTCGACAATATAAGGTCAGAGACCGGACTCTTTCGCTCAATACTAATAGCTTCAATAGCCTAAATAAATCGATTTTGCGTAAAAGACATACACACAGTAACATAAATACAAGACTAAATATTATTGGACTATAAATAAGAATCAAAATAAAAAAAAATAAATACATAAATAAAAGTAGGCTTCAGGAGATTTATGCGCCGGAACACTAAACATATCAATCAATTAATTCAGTCACTAATTAAAAATCTCTAGAAAATAGCTCATTCTAATATCATTAATAATAACCTGTCATTTCTTCATAGTACATATTTTTTCCATACTTTGATATATCTAATCAAGAGTACCATCGATTTTTGATTATTTTTTAACTTCCTAATATGCTCATAGTAATATTAGTTGAGAAAATCAAGTTATCACTGATAACAATGTCTGACTAATCATCATAACAAACGAATTCATAAAACATGCAAAAACAAATGATTCCTACGTATAAAGATATATATCTAAAACTAAATTCAATGAAAATTCTAATATTTTGGTACTGATATATTATTAAAACGCTATCAAAGATATTACATAGACTAATTCCATCATTGATCAGAATGCCTACAAAAGATACATATTTCTGGGTAAACAGATATTAGATATTCGGTAAGTATGAATGTCATTACGATTGTTTGCACAAGCTATGCTCAGAGAGGGCGACAGAAGAATGACATTGGAGTAAGGGCAATTATTATAAAAATTAGATTGTTTTTAACAGTAAGAATAATTTACGAAAAAATATATAAGTATTAACGGTATGATGTTGTCTCACTTCGTCAATAAAGGAGAGTTATGTGTAGTTGTCTAGCCCATTTTTTACATTTGATAGAAAATGTCAAATCTGCTGTGATGTATTTTAAGAATTAATCCTGTTGCAGCGTCATGATACATAAGTATTATTAGACTTTCAGTTTTGGATCAAAAAAACCTCATATGCCAATTGAATACATATTTATTTTCAGATCAATAATTTCGCATCCTAACTATTAGTAAGGGGTTTGCAGAAGTATAAATCGATGGTCTGAAATCTAATGCGTCAAGATTGTTGCCATCAACCGATGACAAGACTAAGTCTATATGTCTTGGGAAGACTATTCCGCCACTCACTCGGTAAGTGATGTATGCGCTGAAAATGTTTTCTTTAAGATGATATCATTGTGAATAGGGATTTCTACCTGGTATAATAACTTTGTCCTGAGAAGCGACACAAAACTTTACTATTGCCAAAATGCACCTTTTTTTCACTAAGTGCTTTGCCTGAGTTTGATGTTGAAACCATAAAGATATATTTTTGTTCCACTGATTGTAAGTTGAATATTACTCAGAGAAATCATTATATTTTTGTAGTTTAAGTTTTTGTTGGTAACAGCCACAATCTTGTTATATGTTACAATTGTTTGGAAGGTATCCTTGATTTATTAACGACAGTTGCAATGAAGCACTTACTTTAACGTTTAGCGTCTGTTGACGGATAGTTAATCCACTACCAGATACTTGTGTCGAAGCAATATCAGATTAATACATATATAATAAAAATAAATAAATAATAAATAACTCCACTACAATGACCATTATTCTATTCGCAGGTATCTAGTCTCAATTATTTATTTATTATCGCTATTATTATTATGTATTCGTGATAATTAGCTCTAGAGTTAATTATTAATTATTATTAGTAGGCATTTATATTTTATTAACTTTTGGTCTTTAATTTAATCTCCCAAGTATTGGCGAAAACTAGTACTATGGCTTATCTGATAATTTAAGAAATGAAGATTTTTTACAGAATGTATTAAATTACATAGAAAGCACATGGTGCCCGCTAATGAATTAACTTATACAATTTACTACAGCTAAGTTAGCATCAATAATGATTAAGACGCGAAATTAATCAAATTCAGTTAATCAAATACTTTGCGATATAGACTATAAATAATGCAATTCAATAATATTGTAAATATAACAATATACCCTTTACATTATATTAATTCTTCGTGTCTTACTCAGTCATGCAATATAAATAAGAACTGCAAATTGAAAAATATGTGGAATAAAATTCACAATGTACAATTTACTTGTTTATAGAGATAAGAGGGACATGTCCATGGTAAGCTTTAAATATTTAACATTGCTGTACCTATTTTACATACATATTTATGTATTTTCATATAATGAAATTAAAAGGAAAACATGCAATGTCGATTTTTTCTTCTTATATACTTAGAGAGTGTCAGAAAAGTTTTTTAAATTTATGATCACCCACTCCTATTTGTCATCCAAGCTGTTTACCTTTGCTTCATTTGTTTATTTCAGTGATGGTGTAATTGAAATTATTAGCATGATGCATATGGATAGGTACGTATGGACATATATTGAAAAATGAACCGGATATCACGCGTTATATTCCTATTACTTTAAAATTGTTCTTATATAAGCAGCGGATATCAAACTGTGTCTGACATTTACATTTAAGGATTTATGACCACATGCGTTTTTTATTACGCGTAACGATAACTGACTAAGTTCCGCCATTGCTAAAAGTATCCTCTCTTATGTTACAGATATTCAGTGATTTTTTATTAGTTATGCTAAAAGAAAAATGAATTAGAAATATTTACGAGCCAAGATAATGTTCATTCTACTAAGTAAATCGCGAGGCTAAAATATACAATACTCATATGACTTACAGAGTCTATTTCGCTTGAACTTGCTATGCATATAATCATAAAGGGTATATTGAGCAAATAATCATTCTAGGGTCAAACTAACACTCTCATAGTGTGTAAACAATATGAGCCAAAATTACATCAGTATTTATAAGATAATGACCCATTGAATATTCACCTGCCGGCAAACGCAAGAAAATCAGTTTCAATAATTAGAGACGAGATTTGAAAATTTCAATATCTTCTGAATGTGTATAGTCACGAAATGGAACAACTTCTGTAGGAGCCGAATGTTAACTCTCTTTTTCTTTGTATTATTAATTTTATATTATATAGTCGATGTTATTATAATAAATTATCGCTATGTATTCCCATTATTAACAGTTTGGAAAGGATGCTACGATTTGGTTAGATAGAATCAAATTGCTCCATATGTTGCAACAGCGTTCCTAATAGCGAAGAGTTATGTGACTGTTTAAAAAAGCGGAAAATCACTTTTTGGTCTAATATATTTTGTGGAGCTTTTGTAGCGGCTTTCAGTACAGAATTTGCCCAGTTTCATGTGTGTAGACTGTCTCGTCTGCTGTGAGGTATTTCGCTATAGTATATTCTGTTATCATAGTGCACTGGAGCTAAACTTGCTGGCTCCGGTCTGGTTGTCTCATTACAGATAATCAATATAGTGCCTTCCGCCGACTCTAATTACACCATACCTAATGACACTAAAAACATGAAACACAAAGGACAAACAGTTATTATCCAACCCAGATAGACGAACTGTGGGATTCTCACACTCGGTACTACACCCATTTGAACGAGGTGATGAAAGAATACTGCATTAGCATCAAGCTGATGCTGACATGTTTTTCGAGTGCTCGGAAAAATTATAGGATCTTTGGGGCGTGTCAGACTCTGATACTCTCTCAAGACGATCCAGATCGCTCGCGTTAGATAAAAATGAACAGTGCCTTCTAATATGCCTTCGCACATGTGGGGACAGCTCTTTCTAGTGCGGCGAAGAGTGTCTTGGGGGTGCAAGTCGCAATCTAGCTTATTGTAGAGTCATTCTGCTCGCATTGCGATAGGATTCTTAGCTCGTGAATGCATCCTGCCGTCGACAAAGAGAACCTCCGAGCCGATAACTATTGCGTTTCGACAGTGGTTTTCGTTTCCTCGACAGATCTCCGATTTCCAAATTTTTGTCCTTCCAAGGTCGGTTCGTGCGCGTTTTTATTCTGCTCCCCATTGTTCACTGCACAGTATCCGCAGGAGATTTGCTCCCCACAGAGGCTGAGATATCGCGTGCAGACTGAAGCTTTTATCTGTAAAAGTCAAATAAATAGCTGATGTGTATAGTAGATGGGTGACAAGTCAATCATATGTATTTATTTGTCATAAAGTGATTCTGCCTACCAGTCCAACAGAATGTTACATGGTAGCTAATTGGGGACTTCTTCGTACCGTTGAATTTTGTTTGTGAAGTTTGGTATTGAGTGTTATGTATCTTGCTATTGGCAGTAAGGTAAAGACCGTATCTGTTTCCCGTTTATTTTTACACTCTTTTCTTCTTCTTCTTTCTTTCTTAATTAATTTATCATTTATATTTATTATTATTATTATTATTAGTAATGAATTCCCTTTCTTATTCGCGTTCGTTTGCGAGGTGCGAGATATCATGGCAGCACATTTGGCTGAGTGCAGTACGAAGAGCTTCCTTTCGCGGTAATTCTCAGTTTTCGGTTTCAAATGACAAATGTATAGAAATATTTATACGGATAAATATTTAGTTATCAACATGATATAATGTAGCTTCTCATAGTACGTGAAGTGTGCCCCACAATCGGCCTCGTGGTACCCTTCAACAAGAAGACAGTTTGAGGTAATCCTGCGGGACACTTGTTGCTCGGAAGAGGTGGTTGAGTGATATCTTTAATATCTAAAATGCAAGTCAGTGACGCGATTTATTTAGCAACATTAGAACTGTATTTACGAGCAAACTAGTGAGAAAATCAAATCACGGAAAAATCGCGGTCCTGATGATATTCTTCGAATCTCCCTCTACAATAAGCTCGGCAGCTGTAGGACTTCACTGGTTTCTGACAAGATTGTTTTTCTTTTGAACGAAGAGAGTAGCTATCGTTAGATTACTCTTATTGTAAAAACCATCTTCCTGAAGTACATGTTCACAACTTTAGTTGACACATACGCTCAAGATTTGTGGAGCTCATTTTTGATTAGCTAACGTAGTTCTTCTCAGGTTCTAATTAAAGAGTATTGATGGCAAGTTAGTGTTGTGAACTCAGATAACTCACATCTTTTGCTTGATATTGAGATACGGCTTGGTCTTACACAGGCGGCACTTGCAATTAAGCCCCGCATATCATTAACTCGCCTACTCCGCGGTCGTTTTGTAGTGTCGGGTAAACTTACGCTATGTTGGCAGTTCATAGAAGGGGACACTCCACTTCATCATTCATTTTATAATGGAAGTAAGATGGTTCTGTCAGTATCAAGAAAGATCTCTTCGTGACGACCAAAGGTACTTCGAAGCGCTTGTAAAGCAAATCAGCCGATCAAGGTATTCTTTTTATAGTCATCACTATATATGTGCGTAGGAGTTTCCTCAATACGTTTGGATTTTAGTTTCCTTGGAGGCTAATACTAGAGACCTGAATAATTACGGGTGATTTGGAGACAGATTCAGGTTCTTATAATATAGTACTCTTCCTAAATTATTATTCTGATATTTTTCCGTATACTGCTACTTCTATGCAGTAAATTCCATTGTTTCTATTAAACAACAGAAGGGATTGAGTTCCAGCGAATCGCGATCTTTCCAAAGGTCAAAATCAGGCACGTCTCTATACTATAATCAACTTTTGTTCGAGCTTCGAAGATTATACGCAATACGATACTTTTGTTATCGATTGGCAGAACAAATATCGATTACTATCTTGCCATAACCAACATTTCTCCTACAACTTGAATGGACGGAATTGCAGTGCTATAATATCTGAGGCACACGACGAACAAGCTACCTTTCTAATGCACTCATGATAACCGTGTACACTAGAGCAGATATTTTCACCGACATAACTCTACTTCAGTACAACAACTATAGCCCTGTGGTACTAGAAATTCATCGCCGCTGAGAGTGTTTGACTCCTGTCGTAAAATGGTCACCAACTGGGTTCTCATAAATACTCGTGGATTTTGACGCTGTGAGTAGTTGCCGTCAGCACACGAACAGATGTGCACTTCTTTTGTCTTGCAGTAAGTGCTCATTTATACAGCAGTGATAAGATTCCATCAAATCAGCCCGCACTAGTAACGTGCGATATACTACTTGTAGGGGACGATCTATTTAGCTACGATTTAACACACTCCTTAATGTTTGCATGTATTATATTTGGGAAGTGATACTTCTTCGACGGGTACACGCAGCATACTAATCTGTCGCAGGAAAGTACAGCGAATCACTGAAAGCTTTTGCTGTTCTTCAGCGCCGAGACGCGTGGAACACGTCGGTTAGGCCTTGCGCACACAAATTCCTCTACAAACACAAGTCAATCTCTCGTCTCGGGTAAAAGAAGAAAGCTGCCGCGCTTGAGTGAGAGTGCAAATTGCTGTGTTCGCGGCACTGCATGTCGGACACATCGTAGGGAAGGAGTACAGGTGTAGAGAGAGTTAAATTTGCTCCGGTGAGCACAGATGGAAAAGATTGTCGAGGCCTGAGCAGAGCCGCCGACATCGAAGCCAAGGGCAGCAGCGCTCTAGCGAAGTTACGTGATTTCTTCCGTTACGTGTGTGAATTCAATAAAGTCGCGCAAAATAACGGATCAGTTTGGGTTCACGTATAGAGGCCATCTCCCCTTCAGAACTAAAGACAGATTCTCATCATCGTACGTAACAATTTAATAGTTCAATGGCACGGGTCCTGCTTCGTATAAAAAAATTCTCATAAAGATTTTGTTGAGTTCGAGCAAAGTCACAGCACTCTTCGTATTTCCTTTCGTGACTTGTTTCGTTTTGTTTCTGTCAGCAGCATACAAATTAGTTTTGTCTGCTGTCTGCTATCAAGAATCCAAACATGTTTGTTAATATATTATGTGACATCTATTGCTGTCATTCTAGCTTTGTTAATGCCTTTTATACCAATTTTGTTAGTGTTGAACTATTATAGAAGTTGTGAATTTTTTCTGTTATAGCACTTATTAAGGCTTTTATTGATGAATGACTCTTTATGCATATGAAACAGATACTAAATTTGCTACTTACTTACGATATTATACTCACTATATCATGTGGAGGCGGCCCAATTTCAACTAAAATTGCTCGCTAATAACATGCATTGTGTATGGCAAATCATTTAAAGAGAGTGGCTCAGTATTTATGGACATTGAATTTGAGAAGCCATTCATAAATTCTTTATTATTTAATTTTTTTGATGTAAGACCTATACTACGTATCTTACAAGATCCGAATAATAAAACTATGAGTTAAGCTGTTGTTGGTTGAAAGTCATGTAGTATGCTTAATGAAAGATGTTGCGCAACTTTGCATATGATAGAAATTTCGCCTAGCATTTATTGTTATGTTCTCTGTGAATCTTTCGCGAGAAATTTGCTTTGAGAGTAGAAGTGCATATAATTATTTTATTCGATCTCATGTGTAAATTGGCGAGTGAAAATTGATCAATATAATTGAATTAAAAAGGCTATTTAGATTTTATTTTATTAGTGCTTGATTTGAGTTTAGGTCTTGGTTTTCTGGTTACAGAGTATTTAGTATATCAGTTGCTCTGTGAGTATAGTATGTTTCTTGTGTTTATTTATTTAAACTAATGAGAGGAGAGAGAGTGAGTGTGAGTTGGTCACGCATCTTCATAAATGTAGTGATTATGAGTGAAGTTGGGGGAAGTGTGAGAAGACACATTTTTCATCGTTATAATATCTGTATTATTGCTTATATGTGCCATGTTAACTAGATATAATTGAGGTTACTGTGTACAATATATATGTTTAAAGGAATGAGTAATAGACGTGTATTGACTCGCCGAAAACAATGACTGGGACGGTTTAAACGAATAGTACATAGTGATTTTCTGCTATTTATTATATATTGCATGATTGAATAGTTTTAGGCAGTATATCCGTGTTTCTATTCGCATAAATCGCTTTGAAACTGTGGAATATTTTTATATGTTTCGTTTAGTGAAACACTTTCTGAGTGCTTAACTGATAATTCAAACCCGCGACTGGATAATAATATATACAGCCGTTGGAAATGAGCGCGCTTTTCCCCACGATGAACGATGGCTCCGGAGCCTGCGGCGCCGCATCGGTTGCCGAGAAGCGGGCGTCGCAACGCCGCCGGCCGTCGGGCCGCCGCTCATCTTCGGGGCAGATGCAGCAGCCGCGCGTGATGGGGCAGCCGTCAGGCACTACCGCGCTCCCTCCCCAACCAGCGCTCGGAAAACTAAACTACTGCTGTAGGGATGATAGCACGAGCCTCGGGGCCGGGCCGCTTTACGCCTGGGTATGGAAGAATGGTATTCGGTCGAAGGACAGAAGATTTTTTAACTTTATTGTCAAATTCATGAGGATCGTCGGGTTGTTATTGCGTTGAGCAGGCGCTCGGCGGCGCGCTCGATCTCCGTGTCTGCATCGCAGGAGTCGCCTCGCCCGGGTCGCTGCTCTTTGGCACTTGCGTCCGCGTGTTTTTATGGTAGGTCTCTGCGCTGCGAGACGTCGCTCGCGTATGAATACACAAGCGGCGGCGTGTGTGTGCGAGGCTCGCCGGGACCTTGCTGGAGCGCAGGGGTTGCTATGGCGTAATAAGGAGGAGGGTGGGGTGAGATAGAGGAGGAAAGAGTCGAACGGGCTGAGTGATTCGGCCGTTGCACAGGTCGAATCCGGGAGGTGGACCAAGGGGGGTACCATCGCACGGCCAACTGCCCACTCTGTCACCACAGCGACAGATAACACTGCTCGCCGATAATCAATTGCCGTCGTGAAGACTCATGTCGCCTCCTCGACTCTTGTGCTCTGCCACTTAGGCAACAAGCCATATCCATACTAGTTCCCTGACCAACAGCCTGATCACCCAGGGCCGAAGAGGGCACCATCTTCAAACCAACACTAGATCGACGCCTCATGCGCTCCTTTGTGCCATCGCACGTACATGGGAAGTGGTGGCAAGACTTCCCTGCCTCCTTTTAAATTCAACAAAAACCAATCGTAGTTGGATAGCAGTTTATACCAACAGTGAGTAAGTGCGCTAACTAATTTTAAATTACCGGCCCTGTGAATCGTTGAGATTTGGAGAAAGGTGTGAGTCGAGACTGTTAACAGTACCATCTCGCCTTTTCTTTGTGTCTATCATTTGTCTTCAGACGCTCAATCTCTGTCGAGCTCTAAGGCTCACGAGATATATAACACAGTTTAGTGGAATGACTTGATATGAGCATATTGATAATGAGCTGAAGTATACTTAATCTATCCATGGAGAACATACAGTATACCTCCAGTTAGCTATATGCACAGTTTTGCGTCAGCAGTATTTACAGGAAATTTTAAATGCATAAATCCCCAAATTATTACCTTGTCAAATTATTAAAAATAGATACATGAAAGCATTAAAAAAAAGTATTGGCATCTTTTGTTTTCTATTATATTTTCAGGTGTTATTTTTCGTTGATTACCGAGAAAATTTAGTGAGCTTATGCACCTTCAAAACATGTTTCTCACACTTCTCGAGCCATGGCAGCGGCTGTCAGGTTTTCAAAGCGACGTCCCGTGCTGTGGTATATGTGTTGTAAAGTAGCTGAGGCTGGCGCAGAACGGGTGAGGACAATCGTGGCGTGGAAAGCAGCTCACCCCATGTTCTTTTTCGTGTGGCGCGTGGGTTGAAAGATTGCAACGTATGTCTTCCTATGACGAGCTGGCGGACGGCGATACTGTCATCCAATCGCTGAACGACGATACATAATAAATTTTTCATATTGAAGCACCATGTTGGATGAATGTAATCCTTTCTTTTCATGTGAGAGCGTAGGCTTCCGCGCCTGGAGTCGAGTATTTACTAGGCTGTCCGGGTGCGCCGCGTCCATGGCGAAGGTGCCGACGTTTCGGTCGCATTCTCGACTTCTCACAGGAGGAAGCGGCGTCCAGCCCGGAGAGCCTAGTAAATACCTCCTTCTTTTCAACTCGTGATCTTGAAAGGACTTTCTGTTTACATTGACATTGCAGGCTTTCGCGGTCGAATGTCAGCTACTACTGAAGCTGTCCGCAGACACCGTGCGACAGGTGTTAAAAGTTCCTGGCCGCCGTTCTAAGAACGCTTTGCGGGAGGAATGCCTCGAGAACATTTCCCAGGGGCTTTGGGACGCAGAATGACGCCTTGGTGTGTTCTACCAGAACAGTAAGTAATATATTTATGTACAAATATTATCGGGCATTGAAGATACTCTCACAAAAAATTAGCATTTGAGTAATTTTAAAAAATCAAAAAAATTATTCAAAGCGAACGTTATTGCATTATATTTTAGGTGCTTGCACAAATGTTTGGAGAATCATTTGAAGGAGTTTGGGGAAATTTTGGTTTAACTTCACGCAATATATCACACAAAACTAGTTATATTGTCGAAAAATGCGTACATCATTTTCTTGCAAAGATATGCTTTTTTGGAAGAACAGCATTTCGTTAAGGTAAAATGCCGAATAATTGCGTAATTTTTTCGAAAATTAGTCGATCAAGTGTGATCGAAGCACAAAATGAAGGTGGGCTTCAATGTTCGCGAACTCTGTGGTTTTGGAAAATTCCAAAAAGTTCAATTTTATTTAAGAGATTTTTTCTTTACTAGAATCTCTTCTAAAATTAGATTTTATGCAAGATTTTAAAAATGGTTAGTTTTGCGTAATTTCTAATTTGAATTTATTGTAATTTATAAAAAAAAACATTTTCTAAAAAGAAGTGCTCCAAATTATTTCTTTACTTACTTTGTCTCGTGTGAAAAGACGCTTACAAACGGGCAGGCCTTATTTTTTCGTATAATTCTAGACTTTTCGAAAATTGCAAAAAGTTAAGAATAATGGCACGAATGTGGTGTTATTGCACCCCTAACATAAAATGCCCGCTAATTTTCAAAAAAAAAATAGTTGAACGTTTTACTTTTATTTTGGGAAAAAATGTATATAACAAGATCTAGTTTACAAACAAGATTTCATTAAGCAAGGCAAATTCTTATTTAAAAAATACTTGAGAGGATGGGGTCTAATCAACTTGAATTTTTTTTTAAGCATTGTGCATTTTTTTGTGAAGTTTTTTCATGGTATCTTATCGGATTTGCACCCGTGTTTCTGTATTAGGCAGAACAACACAATGAAAGAAACAATCAAACTAATAGTCGAGAGGCAGGGCGTGTAGGATACGCAGACGGCAACCAGACCGGACCGTACGGCAATGGTGAGCGAAGACGCGCGGAGGTGGAATGCAGCAGAAAAGAGCGCCGTTATGGAGCGCGGCGCACGTCGCGATCCGAAGAACACCACCCAAGGCCACAAGATTTCTGGGCGCTGCCGCTGCGCGGCTGCGTCGGCTGACGTCTCCAAGCCTTTCCCTTGGCAGCGCGCCATTGCGATCCTGTCGCGCTCGCGTTGCCGTCGTGGGTTGCGTTGTGAGGGCCGCGGAGCGTGCGGACCTGAGCTATCAGTCTGTGCAAGAGACAAAGGAAGAATTGTTACTAAGCGTGTTCGGAGCGCACAACTTACGGAGCTCGACAGCAACGTTTTGCGGCAAACTTGTTTGTAGTTTTGCGCAATTTTGAGTTAAAGGATAAAAATGTAAACGCCTTTTCGTTATATTTTACATAAAGGGAAACTGAAAATCTTACCTAAAGATGTGTAATATAGAAAATCTCTCTATAATATTGTTTTGATTCGCTCATTAAGGTACATGTTTCTCGTACATACGCACTGTAATGCGGATCGTTTACAATTCTGGAGTTAACACACAATTATTCATTTGTTGGTCACAGTTTGACCATCATGTTTTTTTACATTGTTGGCGTCTACGTAAACGCAACCTTCTCCAGCCTTTGGAGGCGTTTGACCTTTTCGCTTTGGAGTAATGCTCCATTTCTGACTCCGTATAGTCAGAAAATGTTAGAATTGAAATGTAATTCTGCAAGATCTGGAACTGAATGTTTTAGTGAACAGTAGGGCTGGAAAATTCCCCTATTCCCCTTCATTTAAAAACAGAAATGCGTCAACACAATAATTATAATCGCTAACTGCTTCTTGTAAACGGAAGGTGTTTTCAAACGATTGCAGGACATATGCCTTCATGACTACCATTTAAACTCGCTGTTTTCTGTCGATAACTGATAATCTCTAGCAATCGCTCTGTCGCAGCGAAACAATGACTTCTTGAAATCTTCATTCTAGGGCGATAACCTTTTGGGGCTTTCTACCTTTTTTAAAGGCAAGAAACACGAAATGTTTTGATAGGAGTTGTCTCAGTTCTTCTAAAATGAAATTCTTACGTGTTATTAGGAAGTATAAACATTTTTTAAAAGAAGCCGAAGAGGAAGAGTTTCTGCATAAAACGTTCAGGCATTTTATCTTATGAACGGTTCCTACGAAGAGATAAAACATGAATTCCATGATAATTAACGCCCATTGTAGTAATGTGAGCCTATTGTTACATGTGCTTGGTTCTACACCTTTTGAAATATTTAATACTAAACTTTTATGAAATTTGTTTATGAGTTGATTAGGCTTAACTTTGGAAAATTTCGAATTAATAAATGTAAAATGAAAAATTAAAATTTTAACACTTAGAGAATACATATGGCTAAGGTACTTTACTTCACAGACTTTGATACCTGTTGTAGCAGTTAATATACGGGTAGCAAATTATTTGTGGTACAAAATATGTTCTTTTAGGCAGTGTTATGCAATTATAATATATATATATATATATATATTAGTATATATATATATAATATATATATATGATGCGTACCTGGCAACGGTACTTTCACGACAAATAAAATCATATAAAGGAGCGGGTACTATTTTCGTGAATGGGTCTCCAGGGGAAATTGACGCTGCATTGGAAGAATATTAAAGAAAATTCATTTATGCGATATAGAGGTTTTAATAACTGACGACGCTATGTACATTATAGTTTTTACAATTCGCAGTGGCCAAGGCCTTTTAAATATGTTCTGTGCGCGAGTAACGCTATCGCTTTGAAGCTTCCGATGTCACCGCTGACTGGAGGCGAGGTGGGCCGCGTGGCAACGCGGCGGCGCGCTCGGCAGAACTCCGCTCAGTCGCCGAAGTTGTCCGGATGCCGATTTTCGCGGTTGGTTCCGTGTTACTGGCCCGAGCACTCAGGGCGGCGTCCGTCGGCAGCCCAAATTAGCAGATCCGTTCTCTCATCAGCCCCATACCGGGGGGATTTTGGGGTTTTCGCTTAACGGTGCGGCCCCGTGCTGCATTACAGCAAGCTGAATTGGAGAGTGCGTGTCTTCGATCACTAAAATTCGCACTGTTAATGTTTTTTCACATGAATTCGGTCCTGGTTCGCTACTATCTGTTTCTTCTAATCATCTGATAATTTATTTTAAGCACGCTCTAATCTCGCCACTGCATATATATAATCATGTTCCACACTGTTGGTAATTTCACCACACCATTTGTTTGGGGCATACACAGCCCATCCGCACTGCACCCGCGCTTCTCCGTCTATATTTCACCGCCGGCGCTAGCGGCCCCCTCTCGCAATATCAAACGCCGGCGTCGTGGCTCTCGGTTCGCTAGCTGACGCACCCGTCACTCGGTCGCTCGCGCAGCTGCCCCCCGGTTGGACGTTGGTGGCAGCGGGCCGGCGGCGGCTGTCACTACGCTGATCGAATCAGCTGTCCTCTTCTTATACATTAATGATCAGTTTTGCTAATTATTATGTAAGAAACGTTCTACGTTTCATAAATATATATATATACTATGTGTGTGTGTGTTGTGTGTCAGTGGCAACGCGTCGCTCTCTCTCTTCTCTCTCTCTCTCTCATGCTCGAGGAGAGAGAGAAGAGAGAGAGAGAGCCAGAGTGGAGCAGGACGAGAGGGAGAGAGAGATAGGGAGAGAGAGATAGGGAGAAGAGAGAGAGAGAGAGGATGAGGAGAGAGAGAGAGAGAGAGAGAGATAAATATCTTAAGCGGAGGATTACTCCTTAGAGCGCTCAAACGCTCCTTAAAGGGCTATGGAGAACGCGTAGGAGACGCGTTGGATCCAGACACAATAAATTTAAAAAAAGAAGAAAAACGTCCACTTCATCACACTTTGTCAGCTGTGACGCTGTCATACACTCGCAAATTTGGATGTATTATTGTTATGGAAGCGAATTGTGACAAAGTCATTCGATGTTGTAAAGCTAATTACAGGATCAAAATGTTCAGACAGATGTACAGACGTAGCCAAGGTATTTCCAGTCGACCATGAAACATGAACAAAATAACAAAAATGAACATCACAAATTACGTACCTTCAACAACAAAATACAGGTGAACCATTTAATTTGACGAATCAAAATAACTTAAAAACTATGCAACACTCAAAAAAATGTCAAAGGAAAAAAAATATCCAAGTGGATATCTGTCAGATCGAACATCAAACTTCCCCGCTCACTCCTTCTGGGTGAATCAGGGTCCAACTTTGAAATCTTAAGTAGGGACCCCCACTTTTTATTGCTGATTCGCATTCTACTCTAAAAAATAAATGAGTTTGGTTTAAAACATTTTTTGATCGAGAGTGACTGTCTGATTATTTGCATTCATGTACGTCCATGATTAAAATTTTTCATATCGCTCGCGTTCTTCAATTCGGTCTTCAAATCGCCGGCGCTGGCGCGGCAAAAGGCGCTAGGGGCACGCTCTTCTGTGTGCGTTTTCATCACTCCAATAATGAATGTTATGACGGTTGACCTCACCGTGGTTCGTGAATGTTGATTCATTAGAGAATAGTACATAACATCATTATGTTACGCATTCAGAATTCTTTCCAATTCAGTAAGCTCGTTGCATGTATTTTGTAATTGTACTTTCCCGCCTGAGATATGACATAATATTCTGGGGAAGCTCATTCTATAGTACCCAGAGTTTTAGATTGCAAAAGAAAATTATTGAATTAATGAAAAAATGCCATCCGCATGATCCCTGCAAGCCTCTTTCAATTGAACTTGGAAGCTTACCATTGGCCTTGTGTATTTATTTACGATTTAGTAATAATTGTCAAAACTGACTTACTCAACGGTCAGAACATATGTTCATGCAAAACTGATATTTATAATTACAAAACATGTAAAAATCACGTTCACCTAGAGTCATAATCAATAGCTCAGTGTATGAAATCCACATACATGTACGATGCTTTACAACGCATTTGTCAGATGACATTAAACAGTTAAAGTCGTTACACAAATTTAAGTTAAAAGTAAAATCTTTTCTGCTGCATATATGTTTCTATACAATTAGAGACTATTATAATCATCAAAAAGAAAAAGAATGTTTATTTAAGAAAACGATGTATAATGATTTAGTTTATATTTGTTTTTACATTTTACAGTTTACATTTGTTACATTAAAACAAGACATAACATATTATTACACAGTAATTTGAATAGCAAAGTAATGGTATTGTAAGTACATTTGTATTATTTAAAATTAGTCTAATTTTAATTATTGTGTAATACTTTTTTACTTTCATACATTTTCTCCAGAAAGAAATTAAAGGGAACGTTTGTTTTGTTATATACTGTCGCCCTATATCCTAATCTAACCACTGACCAATTTTTGCTTCGGTGCTGATTATTATGCGTAAATTCAAATTGGAAGAAATAGAAGAAATAATGCTCGATAGCACAGTAAACTATTTGTCGCACAAAATTTCTGTGTACCTGACAACCGTTGAAAGTATGAGAGAGTCAATGAAAAATGTGATAATTGGCTGTCGTGAAAAGCATAACATGGTGCCCACTGAATTGGTCCGAATGGCTTTGAGCATCAACAGTTGATTCTCTGTCATGATGAGTTTCATAGCCGTGAAGAGCAGCTTTTAAAATCAGTGATACGTTAAGGGGACTTAAAATATACGGTTGTAACAATAGAATATAATTTTGGCGTGCACCTAGGCGAATCGACTGTTGATTCTCATGGCCTAATATCTGGTAAAGTTGCCAGCTTTTTCTTATAGTCGGATAAAAAGGTCTCTGTTAGAAGGTTTGTCATTTTCTTGATTATTGTGGCAGTCAACGTGTTAATCCGGTTGCGAGCTAACTACTAAACTGCACAACCAGAAACTTATTGTGCGAGCGGTAGTAATTTGTTTCATCGGTTTTCTGGTGCATTTTTATCCAATATTATGTAATTCTTTCGTGACGAGTATGTCTATAATAAAACGAGGAAGTCGATGTTTTTGAGACGGCATTCAGTCTATCCATCTCTGGGTTGAAGTCGTAGGCTTCCGCGACCAGAGTCATGTGGGTGATCGGCGCGGCGTCACCCGGACAGCCCAGATCACCCACATCTCTGGGTTGACAGTCGAGGGCACATATTCCTCTCGCCATCTCAAACAACAGCTTAATTATGAAATCTTGCAACCAAAAATACTTATCCGTATAGTGCATCCAAACATTTGATTGCAGTACAGCGTTTATGGAGAACAGCGTGGCCACTTCTCAGCCAAGCGCTTACATGCAACACTCGCTATTAACATAAAATTTTGCCAGCTTGTTCAGCGCCTTTCAAAATCCACAAATATTGATTTTTATGTGCTAAGGAGCATTGCAAGTAGTGGTTTTGCAATAATTAGTGTTCAGACGTTTCGTGACCTACTGCCTTTTGTGGACGCGCGGAAGTCACCGCGCGCCGCCATCTGTCGTCAGGGTGCTTCGGAGGGCGTACAGGCTTGTATGCATGCATTCATGCAAGCCTAAAAAAGATGTTTACATGTTTCGGAAAGTTGTTTCTGAACACAGGTTCGGAAAGGCGAGAAGGTCAAACACGTGCGTGAATAATTAAAATATAATTATTGCAGACAAATGAGTCGCTGAGAAAAGTGTTCTTGATGTGGGAAAAATGAATAAACTTTAATTTCAGATTGCTTAGAAACTAAATTTTTACAATAATGGGTCAATCAATTGCACCGTACGCAAGTTTATTTTTTTCTTAAAAGTAGCATTGATTAACGATATCCTTACAACTGACTTCAATAGAATTATTAGGAATGCATGTTACTGTTCCCTTGAAACTAAAAAGAGACCTATGGATAAGACCTTTGCCATCAGTTGTGAAAGAACGAACATGTTGAAATATGGCAACGGTTGATAGATGATAGGAAGCACTATTGCCAATACCATAGCGAGCCGAATAATCCCGAGCCTCGTGAATTGGCAACAAAACTTTATCTGACGTCATTCAAGTACTTTCTTATCGGCCTATTGTACCCAAGTTGGCGGGTTCAAACCCGATCGAAGCCGTTGATTTTTAAGGGTAAAAAAATCCTTCGTACATCTTCCTTCGGAGGGGAAGTGAAGACGGCTGTCCCATATTAGTAGATTTACTTGCATGTAAAAGACCCTCAACCCTAAATAACGCCTCTGAGCTAAATTCAAATAGCCTGTTTCTCGCCCAAGAAATACCTCCTTTCTCTGCCAGTTGGTGAAAGGAGCGTAGCGAAATTTGCGTCGTCAGACGGATGAGCAGGCCTCATGGCCTGAGTCTCGCCACGTAAAATAAGGCATGAATTCAATTCAAAATTCAATTCAATTCAAATGCAACAGTCTTTACAAATAGCTGTAATTGTGCGTACAAACGACGTGAGAGATCTTTTAAAAAATATATTTGGTTATTTAAAAAAACAACAACAAAATTCACCGAAATGAACTTTACATCATACTAAAGAGTGCAATTATCACTATCTGTTCGAAATGTTTGAAGGAAAAGTTTTAAGCCGTTTTTGTGAAAATGGTATTTGAGCGTTTCTGAAACTGTCGAATTTTGAACTAGTTTGTATACAAAACTGCTCAGTTTTCGAGAAAATTTATATGACATTATTTAAAGCACACGTGCTCATAAATACAATTTTGTGTTGCCGCTAATATAGATATTAACGACCTGAGAGGTGTGTCCATGTCAAAGAATTACAGTTTTGTAATTTTTGACAAAACAACCGAGTAGAGCAATGCGACGTTTATGTCATCGTATAGAGTACATTCAGCAATATCCCTACCAAAAGTTTAAGGAAAAATGTGGAACCATTTTTCAAAAAAAAATTGTTTTTGTATTTTAAAAACAATTGCACATATTTTACACAATACTGCGTGAAGACTACTAAAATTTTCCCAAAAGTATATATGACCTTAATAAAAGAACTCGGTGTGCAAAATTGTATTCGAAGGAAACATATCTATCTTTAATTTTATAGTTGTAGGAAGGTACCAAAAAAATTCATACTTTTGGAATATTTGAAAATTAATAGTTAACTGAAAACATCGGTCCTATGCCACCTTTATAACTGTTTTTTACTCTATTCTTACAAGAAATTTAAAGAAAAAAATTGGAGTCACGTTTGAGAAAATTTTGAAAATGTTCGGAAGACTGCATGTAAAGTACCCCCAAATTCTGAAGACTGTTTTTCAAAATTCAAAGATTCAATTCGAGCTGGGTTGACACGGGTTTCTTCATTTTGAAAAAAAATCTTACGTATGGTTTAGGCGCTAGTAGTCTTCACAGACACCAGACGGACGGACGGACAGACAGATGGACGTAAAAAGCACCATTTCGGTATCAGGGGACTCCAAAACGTGTATTTTCATCATATTTGAAAAAATGTGTACGTGAGATGATTTGAAGATCTAATATTGAATAAAAATTTGACTTAAGAAAGAAATTTGTATAATATTATCATTCAATTAACTCAGTGTTGTTCGTACACTTCAGACGCCTAATAACAGAAGTAACGAATACACAGAAAAATTGTCAGTATAGGAAACATTCTAGTCGGCCAATTTTGCAGTATTAGTCAGTTTCAGTTCAGTTATTTGTCGCAGAATTGATCTAAATATTCCCACTTTCCAGAATAGAAAGGACCAAAGAACTTCTACTGATTCGGGTACGTGGTAGAGTACCCCAGTGATATAATCAACCTTGACAGCAACTTTAACATATTCTATAAGAACAATGTCCAGAAGAAGTACGTATTAAAAATAATGATTTTCTTAAACCAGTTTTCTTAAACCATTTATGCAACTTTTTCAATTATTCAATTTGCCGATTTTTTTAATTAAGCAGGAAACCTTAAGTTATGTACATTGTTAGCACGGAAACGATTGAATATTTGTAATATTGAAAATTAAAACTTTGTAATGAAAATGAGATTTTTACTCTGTTTCTAACTGGATCTTACAATCGTTGCAATAGCTCAGTAGCATAATTCAAGCGGTCTCTACAGCGTCGCATACCGCAAGGTCCTGAGTTCGAGTACCTACAAAGGTGGTTGTCGAGTGTAGTTACATATCTGGATCGAATTTATCAATAGTTAAATTTAATTTAACACTAGTTTAGAGCAGTTGGATGGTGTTATCCGGTTACTTCTCCTGCTTTTTCCGATAAGTAGCAGAAAAATCCTGGAGCAAAACCTTAACAAACGGTCTACAGACAGCGCACGATCTTTCCATTCTCATACTTGTTCCCTTCTTTTTGACTAACACACACACACACACACACACACAAACGTCCAATTTTACCACAAGTGATGGGAGACCAGACTGGAACATAGATGGTTTCTGGGGCATTACCACACTGAGAAAGATAGGAGGTGAAATACCAGAAGCCGAAGTGTAGATGTACGTCGGACTTACGATTTACGCAATAAAAGATTATCGCCACCTCCCAAAATGTAACATGGAGTATACTTACGGTACTAATGTTCAATGTAATTTTTTTGCCGGTGTCGGCCGCGCTCAATATTTGATTCCAAAACTGTTCAAAATTCTAAGTCGACAAGAGTATTTTATTTATAAGGTATCGTGTTACAGCGGTGCATGTAGTACACCTGCGAGACGATGGAAACAAGTTCGTTTCTCTTGAACGGTGCCTGGTAGAAGAAACGCAATGAAGAGCAGCTGAATTTAATGGTCACAACACAACTTGCTTCGAAACACCCAAATCGAGAAATGTTACTCTTGCATAGTGTTGACGGCCGACAAATTAACCAAACGCTTTAATTCTACTGGTATTTCTGCGTTCGTTAATACATTATTCACGAGTGCTGACACATTTGCACATAATTGCGCGAAGCTTTCTGGTATCCCTGTAGTGATCGAGGTATAGAAACAGAGAAGAATTGTTAATCAATAAATTAGCATGTACGATTACAAGACGCATGAGACAAACGTGAGAGTACATTTTATTATTACTCAACAGTTTGACCGAATTGGATGTGTTCATGACACCTTTATATTTTTAACAGATTAATATATTTCAAAATTAAAGATAATGAATTTTGTATAACTAACTAGTTGGATAGATGGGAGTATTCCATTTGCAAATAAATCTTTGTTTTAAAACGGCGAGACTGCCAGACGACCAGAACAATGAATTATGCGTTACATTATTAGTCCGGTATTGTGACTCGTAAATGTATTAATAATATTCTGAAGCGTTTTATAAAGGTTAATATTTTGAACTTATTTTTCTAATCTCTTGCTACAGGCAAAAATGTATTTCATTCGAAGTTTCGAACAATGATTGGGAAGATGCATTAATTCATGCGAAGATGGGCAGGCTGGACTAACGTACAGTCGTAAGTACGCCTGCATGGCGGGTCACACGCAATCAAAAGCACAAACACAAGCTCAAAGGACGGCCGGAAGGGTGACCTGAAAGGCGGTCTGAAGGACGGTCGGAAGGACGCGGTAAAGGCGGCCAGAAAAGTAGCCAGAAGGACGACCGAAAGGACGTCCGTAAGGACAGCAGGAAGGACGGCCGGAAGGACGACCGGAAAGGCGGTCAGAAAGACGGCCAGAAAAATAGCCAGAATGACGGCCGGAAGGACCACCGCAAGGACAACCGGAAAGAAAGTCGGAAGGACGGCCAGGAGGATGGCCTGAAGGACGGCCGGAAGGACCCCCACAATGACGGCCAGGAAGGACGCCAGTAATAACGGCCGGAAGGGTGGTCGGGAGAACGAACGGAAAGGCGACCAGAAGGACGGCAAAAAAAGTAGTCAGAAGGACGGCCGGAAGGATGCCAGCAATAACGACCGGAAGGACGCCCGTAAGGACGGGCGGCCAGAAGAACGTCGGAAGAATGAACGGAAAGGCGGCAAGAAGGACGGCAAAAAATAGCCAGGACGGCTGGAAGGATGCCCCCAAAGGCGGCCCAAGCAAGTAAGGACGCCCATAAGGACGGCCAGAATGGTGGCCGGCCGGCCGGCCGGTAGGATAGCCGGAAGGACGGCCAGGAGGAGGGCCAGAAGGACGGGCGGAAGGATGGCCGGAAGAGCGTCCAGAAGGAACACCGGAAGGATACCCAGACGGACGGCGGGAAGGGCGACCTGAAGGACCGCCGGAAGAACGGCTAGAAAGGTGGCAGAAGGAGGGCCTGAAGGACCGCCAGAAAGACGGCCTGAAGGACGGCCTGAAGGACGGTCGGAAGAACGTTCGGAAGGATGGCGTAAGGGATGGCCGCAACTGGCAGCCGGAATGCAGTAGAAAGACCGGCCGAGATAATATGAGGTAGGACAATCGAAATGACTTCGTTTTTTTAAAATCAGATGTCTAAAAAAATAAAAGATGTTACAATCAATTCATGAAATTATATCAATAAAATTTGTAAAATAATATGATAGATTGAAATAAAACACTATGATATATTGACATGTTTGACATACAGTAAACCGGAACCTGTACTAAACCGTGTTCTGTCTAAACAGGACCCTGAACAAGACGTAAATCTACCTTAACCAGAAGATTATTCCGACCTGTGGGGTTAAATGGCGTTTTACACAGCATAAAACCGAATCTGTGCAATGTGGAAACGGAACGGTTTTTCATGTCCTGCAGGGGAAAATGACTTCATAAAACGGAATTTCTGCGAATTTAATGGAATTGACAGAGAGGCGCAATATAGTCTTCATTAAACGAAAGCATCTTAAAGTCTGTTTTAATGTCTCTGTCCCAGAGCTATGAGTTTCGATCGTGGCAGCCGCACAGAGAAGACGAGGAGCTTTATTTGTCAGCGTGGATTTCGACCTTGGAGTCTCTCATCGCCTAGACTCCAGGGGAATCCCCTCTCTCCCTGTTCTTTGAGCAAGGGAATGTAGAGGAGCATATCTTGTTTTTATTCACGCTTCTATCTGCCCCGCGTGTACAATTCGAACTCCTCGTTCAGAACCGCATTGATCGAGGACATGCAAGGGTATTAGAGAGACATAGTACTGTGTTTTGACGGATTGTGCGTAGAAAGAGCCAGCTAGCAGTCCGAGTGCAGCCACTAGACAGTGAGGGGGCGTGTGTTTATGAATTTCACAACCAGTTTCACAATGGTTGAAAAAACAACAACATAAAACCCAAAATATCAAAATTGTTCCTCCACAGAAAACATAATTGAAAAGGTTTTAATAAGTGGGAAAACCAAATAGCAAAAACTGTAAACGAATTTGGAAAAAAATGTATTATTTTAGTATACAAGTCGTGACGATTTTCCTTGTAATTGTGAGAAATTTGTTTAATATCCATTTATTGCTGTTTTATTCTATCAATACGTTATATGTTAAATCCATGAAATTTACTAGTTTCAGGATGAATATATTAATATAACAAGGGTCATAAAATAGACAACGCTGCATGAAACGGAAACCTCCTTAAACTGATATATTTGTTGGCCCGATTGCGGTGTTGGCAGATTTTGCTGTATATGTTAACTCTGATTAATCTGTGACTAGTAAAAAAAGACTTGTGTCTTACCATTTGGCCAGATGTAAACACGTCATCTATAGACACGTAGTTTTTATATTAACCACAATTTTGATGTAAAATGAAATCTGTTTTAAATGATTTACTGAGTCTCTTTTACAAACGTAAACTTAACGTACGTCACAACTTTTTATTTTATTGTTCAATTTTATTCAATTTTTATATTTTTATGATGTTTTTCAGATTTTATTGTTTTAATATTCATAACTTGATGATAGCATCTTTTATTATCTTTTATTTGTCAATTTGAAAAAAAACCTCAGGTAGTGTTGAAGCGTTGAATGTAAATAAATTATTTGAAAAAATAGTATTGAAGTGTCTGTTTAAAAAATTGTACGAATACTTTAACAACTTATTCGAATAAGTATTACATGATGGTAAATGTTGTACCAGGCTTTATAAGCTTAAATGTCGATAAAGCTTTAGTTTGCCTTAAAATGTGGCTCACAATTTTGTTTTATCCGTGTACGAAATCTATCGGTTGCATTATCGGCACTATATCGGTTACATTGTTGTTTCGACATGTAATACAAATGCATATTACGGACAGGTTTGCTTTTTGAATTATGGAACTTTTTGAAGAGTGTATTCTCAATACTCCTTAACCTCACCACTCCACAGACCTTGTCCCTAAAAGCATCAGACCTGAAAGAAGTTATTTGTTATTCATTCAAACCATAATAATTCAAGTTAAACGTCAAACTACAAGCTATTAACCTTAGAAAGCAATAGCGATTTTTCATCCTCCCTTTTTTTTGTATTAATTTGATATTTTTACAATTTATAGTAGATTGCACCATAAAATATAAAACCAAACTAGTGAATATATTCGTCTTGTACGATAAAAAGAGAGTATAGTTTCAAAATCAAAATTCAATCCTCAATCAAAATTATGTTCTTAGAAATCAACGTATACCAATTAAAATTCTCTCTGACTCTGTGTTACGTCTTTTTATTTATTGCTTTCTGAAAAAAATCTATATTATCAATAGACACGCGTGTTTGCTGACAGTAATTGGTGATAACTGAGTTTCTCCCTTAACCCCAGAACATCCTCAAATTTACACCAAAAAATAAGGAACTAGCTTTGATAGATATGTCTTTACCACCCCATGCCGGCCGGCGGCAAGATCTCTACGAGCGTGGCTGAAGCTCGAACTTTGAAGCAAATTGAAGGCACGATTTTTGCAGTCAAAGCTGTGCCCTCCGGAGAAAGCAACGAGCTTGGATTAACTACATAGAGTGGCTGTCTCAAATGATGTCTTAAATGATGTTTTTAAGATTAATAATGTCGAGATCCCAACATTACTTTTTGCCGACGACCAGCTTATCATAGGAAAATCGTAATATGAAATTCAAATAGAAGTTCACAAGTTAAGTCAGGTTGCTAATGAGTATGGTATGAAAATCTCACCAAGTAAAACAAAAGTGATGGCATTTAAAGGACTTGAACCTTTAAGAGCAAATATAGTTATATATGACCAAATAATTGAACAAGTTAAAGAATTTAAATATCTTGAATATCATTTTAATTATATAAAATCGAGGGATATGGAAATAAAGCTGAACAACTTCACATATTTCTGCGGAACGTTACAGAGAACTCTACATCATAATGCGCAAAAGGAAACTCTTCTCATATTTTACAAAGTTATTGCTTTGCCATTACTACTTTATGGAAGTGAGAGCTGGGCATTAACATCAGATCCGCTGCGCCGAATTGAATATGCAGAAATGAGATTTCTTCGTTTTGTGGCAGGATACTCACTATTAGACCACAAAAAAAGTGTAGATATCAGAGAAGAACTAAATGTTGAACCGGTTATAGATACCATAAAGAAATATCGAGAAAACTGGAAAGGTGATGTCCTGAGAATGCCAGAACATAGAATAAGTAAAACTATTCTTCAATATGTACCTAAAGGAAAAAGAAGTGTAGGACGTCCCTTGAAGAGATGGCATGAACAATTCTGAGACGGAACAGACCAAGAGGTCTAACCCTTGCTGTCGATGATGATGAGTGACTGTCTCTATAGTTTCAGCGCTCCTGGTAGAGGCTCGCCGAACTAGTGGCCGCCACGTTTTTTGACGTCAAAACATACGAGTGGCGGTGTAACCTTCGACAATGTATTATCTGTATACACGGTCGAAGGGTGTAACCGTCCGTAACCAGTGTCTGTAACCAGCGCCAAACATAATGCTAGAATACTTTTTTCCCAGAGGGCACTGCATTGACTCCAAAAACAATGGTTTCAATTTGCGCTTCAGCCATTCTATGTAGTGTATTCTAGTTCGTTGGAAGAGTATTCTAGCATTACGTTTGCCGCTGGTTGTGGACGCTTGTTACATACGGTTACACTCTGGTTACACCGCCCCTCGTAGATTTTAACTTCAAAAACCATGGCAACCAATAGTTCGGCCAGCCTCCACCAAGAGCGATGAAAATATAGGTACAGCTCTTCTTTGTACTATATTCTCGCTCGTAAGATTTGCTCTCAAATTGAGCCCCGAGAAATCACCCATTTGGGTGGCAAGGAAGCATGGGAATTCAAATACTACCCTAAACTGACGAAGAAAATACGAGATGAACACCCGAAATTTGCTCACCTGAATTATTTAGGCCACAGAAAATAGTTTGGAAATGGAGGTTTAAAGACTACTGTATTTAAGTAATAAAATGTAAACAGTGTAAATAATTTGAAATAGATCAAAGGTTTCTCCCTGCAAGCTGCCCCTGATCTACACCCTCTGTTACACTGTTTCTAGTTCCATCTTTTTTTTGCCTTACGTTCTATGTTTGCCATATTCACATTGACTGATAGTTTTATATAATTTTGTTTAATTTTATCTATAATTTTAATCCTAATTTGGGAACAGTAGCGCTCTTGGACAACTAGCGTCTTCTTAAGATACTATGTATAGGTTGCTAGAGGTTTGAGTACGCATTACTATTGTTTTGTGTCTGAAACAGTCAACTGTATTGCCAACTTTCCGAAATTGTAACTTTTATTTGAGTAATTTTGTAAGTATAGAAATCATGTGTGTGTTTGACAGGTTAGTGTTACTATGAACATTCTAAAACATGATGATCAACATAATTTCCTCAGTATAAAGATATCCATAACATAATTAAAATGGAACATATATTTAGTAATTAGTTTATTTAATCAATTGAAGATGACGGTGATACTAGAATTGAAAATATTTCCACCTGAATAATGGAAAAAACATTGTATTATTTTTTACCCATTATGTCAACTATGCTAAAGGTTCGTATGTATTTTATTCACAAGTTCATTATAAAAAACTTGAATTGCAATATGTTTAAAATACAGAAAATGTAACCTAAAAGTTGTAAAATCACAAGTGCTTTAATGAAAAATTCAAATAGGATACATTTTCACTGTAAAAAGGTATAGTAAAGATTAATGCAAATTAATTGATATATTTGACTAATATCTGTTTTCCTCGCTATACTAAGTTGATTTAAAAGTAAATTATCAAAATAGTGCACAATAAGTGAGTGTGAAACAGAAAATATGTGAGAAATCGAATTATGAAAAGTTGAGATATAAGTAGAATTGAGTTATGATTAGTAACGAGTCTTTGCAGCAAAATTTGATACCAACATTATTGTTTTCTTGAAATTTCTGTAATACCAACCATAATAGAAGTAATTTTTAAAAACTTCGAACTTCATATTTCAATGCAAGAAATATATTTTGAGTAAGCATTTTTAGAATCAATCGGTTTATCTTGTGTTGGCAACTTATTTTTAATGTTCTATTTTAGTGACACCAAGGAAGAAACTATTAACATGGGTTCCTTAAGTACCAATGGTGAAAATGGAAGGAACACTATCACATGGCGAAGTGACAGTACTATAACGAACAATTTTGGTGAGAATGGCACTGGTATGTACTAGAAACGTTTATACTTTTT
Source organism: Gryllus bimaculatus (assembly GCA_017312745.1). NCBI lineage: Eukaryota > Metazoa > Arthropoda > Insecta > Orthoptera > Gryllidae > Gryllus > Gryllus bimaculatus. Next base: position 842,939 of record BOPP01000221.1, on the reverse strand, counting down.
TAGTCGATATACATGATGAAATTTGCTTTGCCGGACTGTAAAGAACGCGCGACTCGAAAGGGGGTCTTGTCGCAGGGGAAGCGTCTGTCAGTACGTGAGGGGATGGGGAAGTATGGTAGGGACAGAAGGGACCTCTGGGCCGTTCCCTATTCTCCTGCAGGCGCAGGAGAGGGAGCTATGAGAACAGGGATGGCCCTGGTCATGCCAAACTGCAGTTTCACGAGGGACAATGTGTTTTACACGGGCATCGGCACCTGACGTAGCGTCCTATGGACGAGGATTTCTTCAGTAGCCATCGGACGGGACGGCGTTATCCGCTTACACGGCGGTCGGGAGAGAGGGCAAGGCGCGGCTAGCACGACTCCTGAGGGTCGGTCTGACCTAGCGGGGCGGAGGGGTGTCGGCAGGGCCTCTTAGGGCCGATATGAACCGACAGAGGGGTGCAAGGATGTCGGCAGGGCCAGTTAGGGCCGATATGAACCGACAGAGGGATGCAAGAATGTCGACAGGGCCAGTTAGGGCCGATCTAAACCAAAGGAGAAGCGAAAGATGAGTAGACACGCGCAACGAGCTCACGCGTCCCATTCTGCCTGCTCCACGCGGACGTCAGTCTGCCAGCCGTTCCTCTTCTGTTAATCGTCTGTATCTCACAGCGTTTCTGTGCTCAGGAGAGAAAACTCTTTTAATGTATATTAGATGAACTGCTGCGTTTACATCGGAAAATTTACGGTTTACGGAAGATCTTAAGATAAGTTACAACTGGAAATTTGTACATATACACTCCATGAACAATATAAGAAAACAACAAAGTATTGTTTAATGTCGTTCACATTGTCCAAAACTGATGTAAGGAGAGACTGTTACACATTATGGAACAATGGATCTCTATTCTTTGTAAACATAATGTTTAATAGATTTCTGAAAATGTAATTGAAATTTATATTTACTTAAATCTGTACATGTATGTGTTAGTGCACTTTTGTAGAGTATCATACCATCCACTAAGGCTTAAGGTAAGACTTAAAATCGTGAGGAATCACTTATAATTACAGTCACAGAATATTTTAAATACAAGGACTCATGTGTCAATTGATTGCTGAACATTGCGTTTGCTTATACTTACTCATTCCTTGCTTTCTCATCCGCGATAACCTAACTATTTGAGAACATTCAATGCTTTCGTAATTGGTCTCAATTTTCAAAAAAACGATTGGCTTAAATACAAAGATGTACACTTATAAAATCGTCTTTTTAAACCCATTACGATACATTAACATTTGACAAAGGGTTCCATAAAAAAAGAAAGTTGACCTTATATCAATGTAGAGGCATTCAGGTGAACATTTCGGCCGAGTAAAGTTCGAACTGCCAGTCAGGCTCTCGAGGGAGACTGCGATCTGCAGGTTTGCAGCCAGTTCGAGAGCCTGAGTGGCAGTGTAACACTTGCACTTTATCATTACTGTTGTTACTGTCATATTAAGGAATTGCATTATGCGGCCATTAGTGTGCCGCCCTCCGCATTACCATCCGAGAGAGGAAGCTTATAATATAATACGCTTATAATAAAGCTTATAACACTTAAATGTCATTCTCTTAAAACGAATCAATTTTTGCATCGAACATTTCCATATAGGACGAGTTTTTACACTTCTTTAACATTCTTAAAGTAATATTTGAGATCTACCATTAGGAAACCGAAAAATTGAGAAAATGTTTCCAAAAATATTCTTTGGGCGGCGATAGATGTCAGCCATCAGAAGGATGGAACCAAAAACATAGACAAAGCCTAGACCAAAGACGTTAGAAAACTAGCTATTGCGAGAAACTGTATGCTATTCCACTAATTTAAAATGTTACGCCTTTTGTGCAACTACGTCTCTTAGTCATCTTCTGGATATTGAGAGTACGTATATGTGAAGTTGTCCTCCAACGTTTAAGTTGAAGACAAAAGTTAACGAAGAACTAAAGAAGGAGGTCTCTGTTCAATTTTTGTCTAGTCACAATTAGTCCTTTCTCTTCAGCCAGGAGGTCGACTCCGTTAATAATGGGGGTTCACGTAGGGTCATCCATTCAGGAATCTGAAGTGTCTCTAATTCCTGAACTCCCGTGACGTCACGGAGCGTAGTAAAGATATTCGACTAACGAAACGTTGGTTTGTAACATTGCTGCAATCCAGAGTTTAGAAAACGGGATTCTGAAACAACTAAAATTGGTTGACTGAAACGGCAAAGTGAAATCTGAAACTTCTAGTTTTCACGCGGCATGATGCCAATTGTGTCGTAATTTCTGATGCACTTTCAATGGGAATGTAGTCGTAACACGAGCTTCGAGGATTTGCTGTTTCACATAATCCAGGGTTGTCCAACTGACGACCCGCGGTGCCATTTATTAAGGCCTGCGAGAAGTTATTAGTCGAAAGTAAAAGTTCCTTACATCAAGTTCGAAGTTCGATTAGTCGAAAGTAAAAGTTCCTTACAAAAAAATCAGAAACTACACAAGCAAGTGAATGCTTCTTCTTTCCGTATCTCTTGCCTTGGGTACGGGCACGGTATGGGTACGGGTCCGAACCCAGTAAATCCAAAATTTTGGATAATTAATAAAACAAATTTGGAATGGAAGAACAAATAACAATGTAATAATAACTAAATTATGAATAGTGTAAAGACAGGATTTTATAATTACTGAAGAACTAAACAAGTAATTATTAAAACACAAGTAGTCGAAATGAAATGTTTATTGCAATGGTACCTAGGGTGTATATTAGTTGTTTATGTAGCAGTAATTTTCACTTAGAGTAACTCACAAAATCAGTAATTTTCTTTTGCCGAAAGGAGTTGATCCGCTTGACGACGGGATGTGATGACGCGATCGCTACGCTACGTTGCCATTTTCTCACATCGCACGCTTTGTTGCATTGTCTGGTAATCTTATAGATGTATTTGTGTATATGGTCGGTATCTTTTTTCGGATAATTCCAACATTTCCGAATCCGACCAGACCACGCTCTAAATTAGTTCAGACTACCGGGGTTCTACTGTAGTGTTCTTCGCAGTTGGAAAGTTGGTAATATGCGTTGGTGTCCCGCAGGCGAAGGCGAAGACGAAGGCGAAGGCGGGGCCGGCCGACGCAGCGACGCGAGAGGCTCCGTGGCGAGCGGGGATGGCGGCGGGGGCGGCGGCGGGGGCGGGGGCGGAGGCGGTGGGAGCTGCGAGGAGGCGGGGGGCGGAGACGAGAACGACGAGCTCATGTCGTCCGCGCTGCAGTCCATCGCGCAGGCTCTCACCCAGATGCAGGAGGCCATGCGCGCCATGAGCAACAAGATGGAGAAGACGGACGACTGCGTCCGCTGCGTGGCCGACAGGCTCAAGTCGCACGTACGACCTGCCACGCCACGCCACGCCACGCCACGCAACGCCACTCCACAACACCCACCCCATATGTACACCCCATGCGAGTAGGAATACTACAGAATATACAGAATAGAAAGTAAACAGACGGGGAACCCCCGGGCATTACGCGTTTCAATTCATGCGCAGCCATTCTCAATCCAAATAAATTGCTGTTGTTTGTGGCTGCCGCTGATGCTGTTTCAGCTGTGTTCATACCCTGTTTCTATTGCGAGGGATTTTTGCATTTTTGGTTTCTATAATGAAGTGTTTATTAATCAGTGGTTGCTCAATGTAAAATTTAATTCGTTTTCTGCATTAAATTTGAAACTATATTGGTGCGTAATGAGTGTAAATGAGAAGAAAGTTAGCTGGTGGTGTTGAGCACCAAATTGTAAAAATAATTCGAACGCTAATAACGACGTTCCAAAAGTGAAGGAACGGAAAGTTATTGACAAAGCTTCAAACTAGTGAAATGAGTGAGAACAGTGAAATTAGTTTCATGGAGGTAGACAATTCTCTACCTGTTCCTATGTAGAAGCCTCGTCAATACTCTGTATCAAGATGGCGGCCAACGCAACCTCGTCGCTTCTCGAAACTCGAAGGAAACACCATCTAATTTCCCTTCTGTATACTTTCTATTATGATACGACCCCGTCCATCTCCTCCCGAAAACTTATGTATTACGAAGGTGTTCAGTAGGAGGCAGAAAGCGCGCGACTGCCACAGCCCCGCACCCTGGAGACACCCGCCGCGCGGACAAGCGATCACTCTCGTTAGCCGCTTGCGCCATACCGCCACCGAAAAGATCTCGCATGTCATTAGCCGAGTAAAAGGGCATTCAGAGAATGGATCGCGATTGAACAGTGCAGGAGGGCTCTAAGGCTGAGATACGTAGACAGGGGACAATATAGAATCAAGTAAAGAGATAGCACGAACTCGGGAGAAGGCTCTCAAGGAATTAGTAAAGAAAAATGTTCGAAGCTAACACCTGGAAATAATTGACCTTTTTAAATTCAAATAAAGATATACAAAGTTTCAGTTCAATTTATTAATTCATTTAGCTGTAATCTGTATATTAATCATATCAATAAATGTGGACAAATTCTATTTAATTTTGTCATCATCGGATATAGTGGACCAAAAATGTTATACCTCAGAAGTTCACTATAACCGGAGTCGACTGTACCACACTTCCGGTGGGTACAGTCGACCATGTGAGCCAGCCCGGAACCTAATCAACGACTGCCTTTGTGCGCGCGCAGGGCCAGACGGTGGAGCGGCTGAGCAACCGCATGTGCGGGCTGGAGAACAAGGCTGCGACGCCGGGGCGGGCACCTTCGTCGGGGCGCTGCCGCTCGGGCCCGGCGTCGGAGGGCGTGTGCCCGCCGGCGTCGCTGCGNNNCGCCGCCACGACCTGCTGCGACGACCGCGCCGCCTTCCTCGGCCGTCACCTGCTGCGCGCCGCGCAGAACGGAAGCCGCAGGTGAGGCACGGGAGAGAGCGTAGACAACCGTGGTTAGGCGCGGCGCGGCCCGGCCCGGCCCGGCTCGGCTCGGTCCGACTCGGTTTGGTTCGGCTCCATTCGACAACGCTCGGCTCTGCCCTGCTCGGCTCGGGAGATACTGGGCTGACGTGGAGGCGTGTCTAAACAGGTACGGGTGCCGGCGATTCGGTCGTCAAACTGCGACCATCTAGCAGCGATCTTTCCCGAGGCCATCTAGCAACGATCTTTCTCACAGCCGCCAATCTTCCACCCTCCTCGCCGCCATCATACTGCGACCTTTCCCACCACAAAAATTGCGCGATCTTTCTCACAGCCGCCATTCTTCGATCTTCCTTGTCACCATCTTACTGCGACTTTTCTCACTACTTTTCTCATTCCGCGATCTTCTTCTCAGCTGTCATTGTGCGACCTTCCCACGGCGCAACATTCTGTCGACACAGTTAGGAACTACACACATTTTTAACAAATGTTATGCAGAGTCTCGATTATATTTTTACGGTTCAATTCACGTGATTGCTTGCTAACGTTTCCCGTTATGTAATACGGAAATTTCCTAATAACGTGACATTTAAAGTTTCGATCTTATAACGGTTGAGGTAATAAGAAGGGATGAGACATTGAGAAGAAGAAGAAGACGAAGAAGAAGAAAGGGATATAAGGGGAAGATATAGATATGGAATGGAAATAGAGAGATTGAGTATAAAAAGGGGGGATAAAATCGGAAGAGAGAGAGAGAGAGAGAGAGAGAGAGAGAGAGAGAGAGAGAGAGAGAGAGAAGAAGAAGAGGAGAAGAAAGAGGGAGACGTGGAAGAAAGCCGTGAAAGGACAGAAAGGGGAAGAAAGGCCATATTTGCAGCTGACTAACTTCAGCGATTTCCTGAGGCGACGCATCACTTGGAGTACTGCGGTGATTAGTGTGTTAAGAGGTTGAGGGGAATGCAGGGTGGCTTGCTTAAAGAAAGATCATGTTGGAATTTACTGCACCCTTGAAAGAGGGAGGAGAGAGAGTCAGAGATAGAGGAAGAGAGAGAGGAAGAGAGAGAATAAGAGAGATAGTAAGAGAGAGGAAGAGTGTGTGTGTGTGTGTGTGTGTGTGTGTGTGTGTGTGAGAGAGAGAGAGAGAGAGAGAGAGAGAGAGAGAGAGAGAGAGAGATGGCGATGTGTCAGCTGGTAGGAAGATGCACGGGAGGAAGAAGCTCAACGTTTTAGAAACGGTGGCAATTTCCTCCATCACTTCGTGGTTTAGGCACTCCTCCAGGGGCAGCGGCGGAGCTCTGCGAGCCTTTCATTTTCCGTGGTTAGTGGCGTACCGTTCTCGGCTCCCTCACGTCAGCCTCACTTCTCATCTGCCTGCTGGCTCCGCCGGGCCCGTATACATGGCCCATGGAGACTTGCTTTCATTTGCCAGCGCTTTTTAGATTTCTCTCGCCTTGGGAGTGCGCGCACGGTGCGATGGCTTGCCCCAAAGGGCAGGGGGAGTGAGGGAGGGGGCAATAAGATGGAAAGGAGGGCAAAAGGGGGGGGGGACGGAGCAGCCACAGGGGCAGCGTGGCGTGGCGTGGCGCGTGCCGCAGGTGCGTGAAGCGGCTGCTGGCGGCGGGCGCGGACGTCAACTTCTGCTACGGCTCCAAGTGGACGCCGCTGCACCTGGCGGCGGCCAAGGGCCGCGCGCGCGTCTTGGCCACGCTGCTGCGCCGCTGCGCCGACGTGCACGCCAGGAACTGCTACGGCTTCTCGGCGCTGCACATCGCCGCCTACCACGACTACAGCGGGCGCTGCGCCGCCGCGCTGCTGGCCGCGGGCGCCGACCCCGACGCTCGCAACCGCTCGGGCCGCACGCCGCTGCACTACGCGGCCGAGGCCGGCAACGTGCAGGCGGCGCGCGCGCTGCGCAACGCGGGTGCGTGACCGCCCCCCCCCCCTTCACCCGCCTTGCTACCCGGCACTTGCTCCAGACGCGTCAACTGCTCTGGCCATCACAAGGGGCGGATTGTGTTGACCCAAAATATGGATAAAAATTATCTTAAACGTCTCTTAAGTGCTCTAAAAGTTTCTTAAACGCTCTTGAAATCGTTTTAAAATGCAGTAAAACCAAATTAAAATGACGTAAAAATTTGATAAATCAGTTCCTCGCCCCTTTTTTGCCCCCTCTGCCTATTTTGTCTCATATCCTCTTTTCTATCCTTTTCCCCCCTCCTCCTTTTCATCTTTCTGCCCCTCTCCCTCTCTCTGTCCCTTGTGGCTAGCCGCCATTACAACATCGCACCGAGCTCTTGAATGTTATACTGATGTAATCGATACTGATGCTTCCTTTTATTTAATTCAAGTGAGCTCAGATTGCTAACTTTTGGTTCGGACAGGGTTTTTTTTATCGGGAAATCTGTTTTTAGTTGTCATGAAATCAGCCGAACTGACAATGACGTTGACACGCGCCACAGGAACCTTAGATAACAAACTCACAACGGCTGACTTTAGAATTTCTCAACGAAGAAATCGAATAGGCTAATCAGGAATTTTGTGGAGAACTATTCTTGCATCGCGTAAATATTAGTTAATGGATGTACTATTAGTACTATTAAAATGTTATTAAAACCGATTAAATCCGCACAAAATGCTTTATAAATGACGGAGAAAGGTAAAAAGTCACTTAATAGTCGAAATCGATTAAAAATAAAACACATGCCATATAAACATGGGCCATTTCTTTTTGTCATAACATTATATTATTGTCTATACTAAACCGCATTGTTCTAAAATGAAAAAAACAACATTTCATCAAAGTCCCCCACAATCATTAACCCGTAAGTTTAGTGCATGTTATATCCCGAACATTTTTCGCGTATCCTCCTCCAGCGGAAATGTTATACGGCGCCGACCGACACGCCCGCTTGCCGGGTTTTCCTCCAAGGATATCTGCCCCCTCCCAGCCTCGGATAAGCTCTATGCTCAAGACCGGGCCCTATGTGTGCAGTCGTGAGAAGCTCCCGGCTGCGTCCCGTGACATTAACAGTCGCTTACACTGAAAAACAAATTTTAAAAATTCACGGATGTCTTGGTATCTAACACTTGTTCTAAGATACGCAAAATGTGCTGTTTCAGATTATGCAAACCATTTGTCGCAGTCATCCACCATTTTTTAAAATATACTCATGCAACCATTTACATTTCGATAGAAACAAATTGTTAATGTAGTACTAATAATGTGGAATTAACTGAAAAAATAGTGAGATTGAATCACGTGACAAGCATACTACATTTAGCGATGAACGTACAGGGCGAAATCTCATACAAAGAAGTTACACGTGTGACAACTGCCCGTGATTGCCGGAGAAACATACCATGCACAAATATTCAAAAACGATATTTCGAATCCGTGACTAACATCAATGTAAAATATGAGTTCCACGACAAATGTGGCCAAATATTATATTAAATATGTAACTCCATTATATGACATTTTCCACCATTGGTAATTTGTCAAAAAGGTATAGTCTTCGACCACCTTACAATATTCTAGAAGTTTGTAACATTTCGCACGTCATCTAGAAAATTGGTGCTAGGGCGTTTGAAGATTTACTTCAAGGCCCTACGAACTGCAGCAATCATGAGTTCCGTCGAGCCATATTTCTCGCATTACAGTTAAGGCAGTTTTTTAATTATAAGGTATTAATAGTAGAAGATGATGATACACTTATCTAAAAATCTTTTGTGGATAATTACAGTTTTAGTGGACGTGCTATTTCTTTAAAACATTCTTTATGTCCCATTTCCCCCTCTTCATCCTCCTTCCCTCACTTTGTCCCACTTGTCCCAATTTGACCTTTTGGTCCTTCCGCGCACTGCGATTGTTATCTACAACGGAACCAAGACTCTGTTTCAACAACCCTTGCTGTACAGAACATCGAGAGAAACGACATCATTATTGACGCATCAATGTGTGAAATGTTTAATAACCAGAAATAACAAAAAACATTGTATGTAACACGTCCTCTTTTAGTCTTTAAGGACTTGGAATCGTCCTCGAAGAGTAATTTAGAGAATATAACTCCAGACCTAAGGACTGTTTTGTTAATTACACAAGTATTCCAATAAAGTTCCTTATATATTATAGACAGTCAAGTTTATCACTAAAACATATTAATGTTCACAATTCATCACAGGATTTCAACAACATCGTGGCTGTTTATAATACTCGTACATATGGAGCTTTATTTGAATACTTGACTAATTCAGAGAACTTGTTAGATAAATAACTATGGTCGTTTGCCGTGTGGTGCGCAGGCGCGTGCATGTGCGCCAAGGACGACGAGGGCCACACGCCGTACGACGTGGCGCAGACGGTGAGCGTGCGCCGCCTGCTGCGCCCCTGCAGCCGCGGACTGCGCAAGCACCCCGCCGCGTGCCACGGCGCCGCCGCCCCCGCGCAGTGCCTTGGCTGAACCGACGGACGTTGAAGCGCACTTCGCCGCGGCTAGGCCTTAGCTAAGCGCACGTTCGGTGAAGCGCGCGCGGACAGAGCTCGGCCCGGCTCGGTTCGGCTCGGCTCGGCTCGGCTCAGCTCGGCTCGGCTCTGCTCGGCTCGGCTCGGCTCAGCTCGGCTCGGCTCGGCTCGGCTCAGCTCGGCTCAGCTCGGCTTGGCTCGGCTCGGCTCGGCTCGGGAGATACGTGGCTGTCGTGGAGGCGTCTCTTGAAGGGCACGGTTGCCGGCGATTCCGTGACCTTTCCCGAGGCCATCTAGCTGCGATCTTTCTCACAGCCTCCATTCTTCGACCTTCCTCCCCGTCAGCTTACTCTGACCTTTCTCACAACTGTAATTGTGCGATCTTCTTCACAACCGCCATCTTACTAGAACCTTTTTCACAACTGCCATTGCGCGATCTTCTCACAACCGTCATTCTTCGATATTCCTTGCCATCATCTTAATGCGACTTTTCTCGCTACTTTCATTCCGCGATCTCCTTCACACTCGTTATTGTGTGACCTTTCTCACGGCACAACATTCAGTCGTCCCAAGAACTACAGGCTCGGCAAAGTTAAACCAATTGGCGACGAAGCACTCTTCCATGTAGCTGTGCCTTGGATGAGCACACGTACTGCAAAGCACGCTGGGATAACCTTCAGCAGAGTTGCACAAATGGGACTTACACGCAGCTCTGTCTCTGAGGAGCACACGTACCGAGCATTTCGCTCTCATAAATGCCACTAGACTCGGCTGCATTTGAACCAATGGCGCACTTGAACAAAGTCAAATCAAATTCAACTTAAACACAGTTGTACATGGCACACTTCGACGGAGCTGTACCTAAGGTGAGCACACGAGCACGTGATGTTTAAGGTGGTAAGGTGTGCTCGAATAAACGACAGCATGTTCATGCACACTTGAACTAATGGGCGAAGCAGCACACATTCCCGGAGTTATGCTTCGGCGAAGCACACGTACGGTGAAGCGCGCTCCGATAAACGACTGCAGGATCGCCCACGGGCGACGAAACACACTTCGACCGACTGTCCCTCGGATGAACAGCAGACAGAGAAGCATACTTCTGTGAAGCCTATAACTTGGATGCATTGTTCTCGATTGATGTGGCACGTGTAATATACGGCACACCCTCCTGCGATAAGAGAACAGCAAAATATTTGTCGGATGAACTATTTAAATGCAACATATTTCAGTTTGTTGAAGAAAACAGTTCATGTGTCTCAGAAGATCCCTTGACTTGACCCTCACTCTTCGAGGGGCAGCCAACCGTGTCAAGGGGGGGATGCTTTTCGTTAGGGAGCTGTGCCTCGCATGACCTCTTCACGACATTTCCTCACAAGCTGTACTTCGAATGAGCCAACAGACGGCGCAGCACACCCCATTGCGCAGTACCTTTCCAAGTGAACGCAATCCACATACTTCAGGTGATCTCTTGATGACGTAGCACTTCGTTGGGGCAGCGAACTCATCGGCAGCCCAGCACACGTTCATCAGGAGAACTACCAAGTCCACAAGAGAGAAATGACTTAACAATCAGCGCCGGATTCTTCAATGAAGAGGACCAACGGGCGTCCCTAATTATTGGTGCTTCGTATGCTGTGTCGGGGCGAGCAGACCACTACACGTGCTTCATACGTGCTTTCAAACGACGCAACACATTTGGATGAGGGACAGCAACAGGTGTGTTTGCGAGGGTTGCAACGCACTTTGATGGCTCTCCGGCCCTTCGCTAGCTCACCGATTCTCGATGTCTTTTGTGCCCCAGGTGACCTCACAGAGGCAGTATAATTTTGTGCAGCAGCTCGCAGTATTTTGATTGCTATTTACTCGGTCAGTGTCAATTGTTTGGAGTGAGTTCACGGATCTTCATTGTGGGACAGCGTTTCTCCAAACTCGGGTATACACCACATCAAATTTGTCACCATTTAAAAGACGTGTAAGATATTGAATGCAAATGCGAGGGGGGAATGATCACATCTTGGAAACAGAAAATGACCGCTTTGTCAGATTTAAACATCACTACGTCAGGATGAAGGATGGGTGCGTCATGTGTGTGTTGATATTGCAGAAAATAGAATACGACACGAAACATCTGAAGATTTGGGTAGCACAAGAGGAAAGTTTGTTGAAAATGATAGATGGAGTATCTATTGTCTGATAATATGCATTTTCTTCTAAAACACCTCCGCAATGTTATACTATTGTTTTATATGAAATACCTGTTTCACATAAACCAAGGCGTAATCGAACTGTTTTACTTATTTAGTATTCTAAGGAAGTACATTTACTTAACTCTGAGCCGAACATACTCTGTGCTATCTATGTGGTAAACGCGAAACTTAAGTTCATTTCTTAGAAGAAGGTTATTCTCACAAATTACTGGTATCCTCTGTACGACTATACTAAACTGCTTTGCATCAGTTGCATCAATTGCATCAACTGCATCAATTTGTTCTCCCCAGAATTTCGAGAATAGATAGAAATGTAATAACTCGTCCATCATTCCAATGACTCCAACCATTTCGATACTTGGATTCTAAAGAATGATGATAATGGAACTACTCATTGCGAAGAGTTTTTTTACATGTAGCCATCTCAGTTTCAGTCATGATATGGGTACACGTGATACATGCTTAAGATGTTGGATTCATGGTTTACTTCTCAGAAACATCACGTTCTTCAGTTTTGGCAAGACTGTTGTTTACATTCAGTCTACATTTCCTATAAAATAACTGTCAAATAACAACACAACAATGTATTAAATTAATTTGCAAATAAAAATTTACGGATGTTGTATATTCCTTCTTTCTTCATTAATACTTTAAGTACATCCACAATATTCTACGATTATTTTAGAGATTTTATTTCCATATCCACCGTAACTTTCATGTAGTTCCGAAGTTTTTAATAACATTAATGTTGCGAAGAGAATAATTAAAAAATAAAAATTAAAATGAAAATCTGGAAAACAGGTGGAGAACCTTTTCATTATGTTACACGCGAAACGTGATTGCTCATATCGTTCGTGGTTGTGAAGGCAACAAATACTACATAGTTCGTGATTATATGCTCTTCGTAGTGTAAAAGTGTCAGTAGGTAATAGTTTTATTTATTTAACGGTAAAATATGTGTTACCTACGACAGGGAAAAGTTCCACGGTTTTATGAGCACTTGGATCTCTTCTTTCAATCATGTACAGTACGTATTAAGTATAATTAAAAATACAGAAACATCGAGGGTTTTGGAAAGAATTGTTAAGAACATTCGGACTCGACTTTTTGCTGCGGGAAAATGGAGAACGATTATTTGATAAATATGTTCTCCACAGTGCTAAAAACCGTGCACTGATAGGGACGTTACATTTATGTTCAGAAGCAAAAGAAGATCCATTTCAACACTTCCTCAAAGGATCAGGAAAGCTAAGATTATTTTCGTCTTTTCTTAATATCCTTGAGCTACAGAACAAAATTATATGAATCCCAGGGGAAGATTCGCTTTCTGTTTTCTGAGGAGATCAAGTGCCTTAAAAATGCTAAATTTATATTTGTTCTATTATTTATTTATTTATTTATTTATTTATTTATTTATTTATTTATTTATTTATTTATTTATTTATTGATTGATTGATTGATTGATTGATTGATTGATTGATTGATTGATTGATTGATTTACTTACTTTCAAATTCCACTATTGATGTAGCCATTTGAAATCTGTAAAACATAGGTAATTGTAATTCCAGACTAAGTGAAGTACCCAGAGCTCAATTAAATCGATCGGTGAATATCAGTTTTGGAGAAACTCTGCTGAACAGTGTAGGCGCTAGCATTGACCACGGACGGTCGGTCACACAGACAGTTTCGCCGTTAATCGATTTTTAGTTTCCCGTTTACATACGTATATACGGAGTATAGGAAAAGATATGTAATGCTGCGCGAAAAAAAGCCGGATTTTCTGCGGAAAAAATCATAGCCGCACCATAATAACGAAAAAGTGGATAAAACCTAAATTAAGAAAAAAAATCTCGAACACGCACTGCAGCCAGAAACTTTGTTTTGTGGATCCTTGATACAGAAAAATCAATTGACGGCAAAACGTCCGTCTGTCCATCCGTGAACACTACTAGTGTCTAAAGCATGCATAGGATTTTTTCCAAATTTGAAGAAACTCTGGTCCATCTGGCTGGAGTAGAAGATTTCAGATTTTGAAAAACATTCTTTAATATTTGGGGATACTTTAAGTGACAGTTTCAAAATTTTCTCCCCGGACAATTTCAAAATTTTCTCAAAAACATCTCCAAATGTTTTCTTTAAATTTCTTGTAAGAATGGAGTAACATACACTTACGAAAGTGGCACAGGTCCCATTTTCACGGTTAACTCGGAATTTTCGAAAATTTCAAAAGTATAATATTTGTCGACGTCTTCCTTCAACTACAAAATCGAAGATACGCGTTATTCCTTTAAATTAAATTTGTTGACCACAATTTGTTCGTTCATTCAGGTCATGTACATTTTTGAAACTTTTAGTAGTTTTCGTGCCATATTGCAAGATCTTCTCAAAAACGGCTTAAAATGTTTACTTAACCTTTTGATAGGAATAGTGCAAAATTCACTTTATATGATGACATACACACCATACTGCTATATTCTTTCGTATTTTCAAAAAATACCACCATATAATTTTTTGACGAATTTCCCAAGTCGATAATATTTATACTAGCAGAGATTTGTCGACATTACTATATTTATGAGTACATGTGCTTTAAATAATGTCGTATGACGTTTTTAAAATTCAACCATTTTTAGAGGATACTAGCTCAAAATTTTGCAATATCAGATACGCTTAAACGACATTTTCGTAAAAAGAGCTCCAAATTTTGTGTTGAAACTTTTTGGAGGGATAGTGCTAATTGAACTGTTTAATATGACATTTTGGTGTTTTTTTTCTAAAATATACAAATGTAATTTTTTGGAAGATATCACGCTGGTAATATGCACATTTCTACTAATTGTAAACACTATTGTATTTGTGAGTTAATATGCGTTAAATAAATCTATTGAATCTTTTCGAAAACTCCAAAATTTTCTGTGAAAAAGAAATATTTTGAATTTTCTGTGGCGCTTTAACGCCATTTTCTTAAAAATGGCTTCACATTTTCCTAAGAAAATTGCCATTTAGGACGACGTTTTACTGTTTTTTAAAATTCTTAAAATAATATTTCCGTTCTATTATTGGAAAACCGAAAAATTGGGGACATTTAAAAAAATGTCCTTTGAGCAGCGATAAGTGGCAAGATAAAATGGCAAGTCCGAATAAGTTACTGAGACCAAAGGAAATAGAAAGCTAATACGAGAAAGCTTGTGTCATTTGTTGCACTAGTGCAGTGTCAAGGACCTACAAAACACTGGTTCTGGCTACTGAACGTGTTATAGAAAGAAATTTACTACTTGTATATCTATAATATTTATCCACTTCTTCGTTACCAAGGCTGGTAAAAACGAGTTTTCTGACAAAATATCTCCGAATTTATCCGCTCGATTACTTTCTTATTACTATCAACTAGGTTGAAAGGAAAGAAAATAAAAAGAATTGAAAAATAAATGTTTTTGCTTTACAGCTAGAGGGCTATAGTAGTTTTCACTTATAACACATACCACTAATTTGAACTATTCTTCAGCTGTTTTAGATGCAATGGTGTGTAGCTTGTTTCGAGTTTTTGTCAACAATCTTGCCTATTTCACGAAATGAGCATTTTGTGCTCGTTTTATGAAATAGGCGTATTTATAAATTATTAGTATTTTTTATTACTCTTAAAAATGATTATTTACATGTGTCGTTAATATAATCCGGAAGTTAAAATTAAATATAGTAATGGACACCTTACCCCACACTTCACTGGAGGATTGAAGAAGATGGAGCTCTTAATTTACTTCAAAATACTTCGTTCGGGATGATGGGAAAGGAGATTTTCAGCGAGAATATTTATTGTTTGTAAAAGGTAACATGCATTTATATCATTTTCACATTTACAAACACACACAGACAACAGCATTTGCTAAAGAAGCAACTCATAATAGACTCAAAGGATCCGGAATCGACGTTTATGTAGAAAAGTATAATCATTTCATTAAATAATATATCCCAACTGCAATAGAAATGTTTATTGTTAGGTTATAGGGAACATTTGCTTCGATATGTCTGGGTTCCAAATCATCAGACCACAAAGCCAACTCACTGAAATCAATTGTGATTATTTGTTTACTTGTTAATTTGTCACACTAGAAGTTCTGAATAAGTTAAATCATATTTTCAATTTTCGCGTCCAATTTTACAGCTTACTTACGTCCAATAAACCGTTCTGAATTTTATTTTTTATTATTTCCCACACCTAGAAGCAATTGCAATTTCATCAAAACTGAGCTCGTGATTATTTTGGTAACAAGTTTAAAGTTTATCTACGATGTGTTACAAGAATAATTACAGTAAAAAAGATAATAATCATCATACTTGGTGTCATAGTTGTTGGTTGATTCCTTCAAGCGGATAGGGGACTAATAAGTAATGGAAATTCCTGTTCCACTTTCTTGATAAACCTAATCCTCTTACGCTAGTGCGTAACACGTACACTAGTGCGAGTTTCACTCAGGTGAGGAACATTTTTGTGTATTGAATTGTATTAAATATAATATTAAAAGGTAAATAATATGGAAAAATATAATACCTTTGTTTTGTTTTTAACTTTGCACTTGAAATACAAATATTATAAGGTGAGACTAGAAAATGTTTTCGAAATACAAATTATTAGGATCAAATTGTTCTAATTAGGGTCTTAAGGTATTTGATCAATGTGATGGTCACGCTATCCTATTTATTTCATAATATATGAAAACTTATCTAGATGTCCTTTCTCACAATATTTTTTATACACGGTATTATATGGCTTTGCCATAATATTCATATTTCGTGAGGTCCATAAATGTTGAGATGTTAAAAAGTACTTTACATTAATAAAACATACAAATACTCAAATTAAATAAATTACTGACTGCTAGATTTTTCTTTTAAACATTATACCTTTTATCTATAAACTGGTTAGATTAAAAATCAGATTTGAGGACATATTTTGTAGCTATCATTGAATTGAAGCCTTATTTTATGTGGCGAGACTCAGGCCATGAGGCCTGCTCTTCCGTCTGACCATGCAAATTTCGCTACGCTTCTTTTACGAACTATCGAAGAAAGGAGGCATTTCTTTGGCAACAGAACAGGCGATTTGAATTTAGCTCATAGACTCCTCTTAGGCTTGAACATCTTTTACATGTAACTGCATGGGATAACAATCTACTACCCTGGGACAACCAGCATCACTTTTCTTCCGATACAAGGCGTACGAAAGATTTTTTCTCGGCCGGGCTTGAACCCGCGATCTTCGTATAACATTCTGATACGCTAACCGTTACACTATCGTCACTGCCAAGGTCTTTGAGAGATGTTTGGAGTATGACCTCTACAAAATAAGCACAGGTGGTAGAAAGATATTTTCTCCATTTTTTTTTCATTTATTTACTCTAATTTTTATAATCTACAGCTTGATGTCATCTCTTACACAGATACAGGATCAATTTAAATTTGGTTTTCACTTTAGAACACTAATTTGTGATTTTTCTCTTTGAAATGTTCAGTATTCATTTACCTAATCATATAGTAATCTTCTATCACCTTATCCCTTCCAAAAACAAGATCACTGCAAGGTTCTTAAATGCAAGTTTCAGTTTTCATCCTGTATTTCACCCTATTTCTTTATTTGTTTCTCTTGTTTGTGTTCTGGCAGCAACCACATACACGGACACGGCAAAAATATGTAGTACTTTTTCGGTAGAGACCCTTGAAGATCCGGGAATACAATACCGTTGAAAACAGCTATACTAGTTCTTTCCGTTTTAGTTCAACTACACTACATAAAGGAACGAGTCTTTTGAGCACATTTTTTGTTAACGGAGTATGTGAGGAGAGATTTAGAAGAGTCCCACGTGCAGTGTTTTGGAAGACTCTGGTCCCGGTTTCGCTGATCTGCCTGCCGCTGTCGACGAACACTTTTGGGAGGACTGGACGTTTACGCTTAAAAGAACAGCAGCCATGAACGTGGAGGTACCAAGGTACGTTCACTGTGCGCTCGATAATATGTTGTGTTGTGGAATTACTGGATTGGAACTAACGTCCTTTTGGTTAACTCATAGAGGTCAAATTCATTAATATTAATATTTTTGAAATAAATTATTTTTATTTTTTACTAGGAATAAATATTTATATGTATATTTGTATTAAGAATTATGCATTGGATGTCAAGAGATGTAAGTACGATTGGGGACGGACGGAGAGGGGGACGGACCGAAAAGGGGAACGGACGGTCTGACGGACGGACAGAGAGGGGGGCAGTCGCAGAGATGGACAGACAGACGAAGAGATGGCTAGACGTACGGTAGATAGAGGAACACACCGACGGACGGCACTTACAGTAAAGCTCGTTCTCTCTGTTAAGGGCGCCGATGGAGGTGTGCGAGGCGGCGGTTGGGGCG